>JAQOWM010000849.1:42500-53308 GCA_029041755.1 Resseliella maxima
TTTGTTGGTGAAATATCTTTTATTTTTGGCGGTAATTTTGGTAATTCATATTGATTACATTTATTTTTTAATGGTGATGATGTTGATTGTTTATTTGGTTTTGGTGGTAAAACGATTGAATCTGGTGGTGGCGGTGGTGATGGATAATTGTAATCACGATTTGCATATGGCTGTGGATTGGATTTTTTTTCAGGTGTATGCGAATGTAAATTAATATGCTCATAATGATGGCTATCAGAATCGGATGGTGACAATGGGCCTGGCGGTGTGCTTGGATTATGTGCAAAAACTTGAGTGTATTGTGTTGCATGATGATTTGCTAAACGTTTTTGACTATCTTTCGGTATATTCAATTCCAATGAAACATAGTTCAATTGTGGCGTATCTTTAATTGATGATGCACATTGTGTCACTGAACCAGTTACATATGATGGATTTGCAACAAAATCATTTTCATTGTAATTCCTTCGATGGCCATTATTTTTATTAACCAATTTCTTTGGCGGAATTGGCAATTCATTGATAATCGGTTCAGGTGGGCTTGGAAATGATTGATGCATACGGGAAGACGACGATGATGTTAAATGTTTCGGTTGAATTAATAAATCGTCGTGAAATTGACGCGCCAAATATTCATTTTGTTCAATATTTCGGTGTCGTTCGATCTCTTGTTCTCGCCGCAAATTTTCAGCAAATTGTCGTGCAACAATCGCATCAGCTTCAGCTTGAGCATTAAGCATTTGATGATAAATTGCTGCATTCTCATCAGCCACTTCTTTTTCTTTTATTTGTTCCGATAAAGCGGTTGGGAAATCTTGTCGAACGACTTGATTTCGATAACGATTACCGCGATAGTGATCATTGACTATATAGAAAAAAAAGAAGAAGAAGAAGAAGAAGGACAAAAAGAAAAAAAAGAATGGTTGAATTATATTGTGATTGTTTCGGAAAAATAAAACAGAACAAAACCTACTTTCTTGTGATTGTAATTGTTGTGCCAAAGCGTTGTCTTCGCGTACAAGCCATTCTCGACATACTGCAAATGAAACGAAGAACAATCAAATAAAAACAAAAAACAAAAATAAACAAAACAAATAAACAATGAAAATACGAAAAAAAGCGTTTAATATAATTTAATTCAAGGTAAATATTTGCAAAGGGCTATGAACTGGTTTCTTGTAAAACAATTTATTATCATTGAACTTGATTGCAAATGAAAGCAGCAAAAAAAGAAATAATACAAATAAAAAAAGACCGAGACGTTCAAAGGAATAAAAAATGTTCACGTGATTGTTATTCGAATTCATTCAAACGATTCGGTCAAATCAATAGAAAGAGGGAGTGGAATTGCCATTTTGAGTTTCTTTCGAAAATCGACTGACAGAAAATGCATACGAGGGACAGAGTTGAGTTAGCGTAATATAAATGGCGCTTCCAAAATAAGCGCCGGAAATGGCTTGGTTAATTTCATGCAATTTACATTTAGCTCCCCGCTTGGATATTAATTCGTAATCCACCAAAAATCAAGATGATTGTTTGTCTAATTCCCACGACACTTTCTTATGTAAAACCAACAAAAGTCAAAAATCAAAAGCATAACATTTATAATCTAATTTCATCCGACCGACAAAAATGTAAACGGCATTTATTTGTAGCTCATGTTTTATTGTTGCTGTTTGTGTTGCTCATAGTCATTTATAATAGCATGATTATGGCGATGACCGTGTATATTTGTGTGTGTATGTAATGAATTCAATTTCATTTTCTTTTCCATGTTCTTTCTACAAGAATAACTCAACAGCACACAGTTGGTTGATGCATCGTGTATAGCAAAAGGTAACTGCAACAACAACAAGGAAACGAAATAGATTTACAATGGAATGTCGTTTTCTGATGTTATGCTGTCCCTGCACTCCAAGTATTTATAAAAATGCATTTTATAAAAGAGAATAACAAAATCGAGAATGAAAGAAAAAAAAAAGAGAATCGTTGTGGCTGTAGTCATATGCAGGCCATGAATGTGTGATGTGCTCGCTTTGAATTGTTTTTTGTTTTTTTTTTTTTTTTTTTTTTCAGAAATTATTTCACGAACAAACCAAGTGAAATAAAAATAAACTGCATCATTGGGCGGGCTACATAATATTGGCTTTTTTGTTTTTTCGACTTTTTCTCTCTCACTTCACTTGTTTTAAATACAAATCTAGAGAATTGTAACCAACAATTACATATACGAAATGAACAACGTTGCATTGTATAAATAGTGCTTGTGATGAAAGCGCGGCTTTTAATTATTTATGGGTTTTTTATTTCGTGTTGATTCCCAACTAGAGCATTTCGTAAATGCTAATTTTTTTTTTAGAATGCAAATGAAATTGCGGAACGAAAAATAAATTATCTAGCTGTCAAAAGCCAATTTTTCGTATTATTTTCATTAAATCAAAGGAAATTGCAATAAATAATCATAATAACTTGTTTTTGAGAGCAAGTGCAAGTGTGTATGTGTGTGTGAGTCACTGATTATGCTTGCATCGGCTGCTGTATCATACAGCCTGTATGAAATGCACAGTGACTGAGTCACTGTGTTTCACATTCTTTTCACGCGTTGTATTCACAACACAAATTCCATTGTGATTTAATGCCATTGCAAATGAGCGTGAGCACTAAAGTAGGTAATAAAGTGAGAGATGATTGAGAGAAAAAAAAAAGTGCGAAAGAGAGATCAAAATAACAGCACATGCAATGCATACAAGCTATAAATGGTGGCCGAACAAGTGTATACACACATCGTACAATTTATTATAAATTATAAACGATGTTGTTGGTTTGAAAGAAGGCAGTCAGAAAGTATTAAACGGAAAAACGAAAGGAAATATAATAAAGTGAATTAAACTATATTTGAATCGCTTATCATCATAAACCACATAAATAAAATGATAATCTCATTTGTAACGATTCTTCCAAAAAAATTTGAATATTATTCAAATATACATTACAAAAAAAAAACCAACCAATGAAAAGCACCACTTGAAATGAAAACCCAAAAAAAGAAAAAATGCCTTATAAAGTGATGCTTAAGCTGCATTGTGAATGACATTGTACGATACGAATGGGTCATTTTCGCAGATGTACATTTTTCTTGGTTGTTATTATGAAGAAAAATGAAAGTTGACCAAGCTGAAAGTGGTTTTTCAATTAATTGTCGCACAACAACAACAAAAAAACCCGTCAATTTAGTGTCACTAATTCGATTTCGCCACCCGTTTTTTTTAGCATCGTCAGTTGCCACTAATGACACTATACTACATTTGCTTATCGAAAAAAATCCATCTTTTCTCACCGAATAAGAAAAGAGAAAATTGCTTTTGAACGAAAAAAAAAAAATAAAATGTATTCGCAATATGGTTTATTGCGCAGTTGAAATGTATGGGAATTGTTTTTCCATTATTATTTTTTTTTTCTTTTTCATACATTGATCATAATTGGGCGTGCTTGTTCACATCATCAGTTGACTTTTGATCTGTGCACAATTGCATTTTAGCTATTGAAATTACGCATGACTTTCCTCATCGAATTGTCTAATTTGGAATTGCAAATATTCTTTTTTTTTTTTTTTTTTTTTTTCTTCACAATTCCATATTGGCATAGATATTTAAATTATTTACCACAGGGTATTCACACAGTTCAATGGACTTTATTCGACAATCGACATCTTATTTTGTTATATGTATTTCTCTTTCACCTTTCATTTTTTATTTTTTTTTTTTGTAGAATTCGTAAATAGCATATGTAAATCGAAATCCGGTTTAAATTTCATTTGAAATGCCACACAGTACCATACACACATTCTAAAATCCAATTGAATTTTATATGAACGAGAATAAACAAAGAGAAGAGAAATATAAAATGCTATATATACAAAAAAAAAAAAAAAAGAAATAAAAGGTTCTCGGTCTCTGAATAACCACGAATAAATTGGAATGAGTAATGCCTATCGTTGCTTGTTGCCCTATTCATTGATATATTTTGTATTGAATGAATTGTTATAGTCTAACAAATTATTTTGTTCCACTAACCTTCATTAACACGGCCCGTTTTTGGAAATGTTGCTTCGTTCAATTCAGTCATTTTTGCAAAAAAAAAAAATAAATTTACCAAACACTTGATCAATGAATTTCACAAAAAAATAAAACAAAGAAAAACTGTTTGATCGACAAATTTAAGATTTTTATCTTTGAAGATTCACTTTCAACATGCGTATTTATCATTTCTCAATATATGGCCGTTTACATGTACAAAAAGTCACTGTTTTTTTTTTTCTCATCAAACACACATCAAAACAAACATCTCAATACAATTGAACAATTTTTGTTTTTTTTTTTCTTTTTTTTTAATTAAAATACACATTTATTTGCATCCACAATGAAATACACTTTTTTTTTTTTTTTCAGATAATTTTCGCCTTATATTTGTCATTTGAGATAGAGCTAAGATGCACAGCGTCGTTTGCACACTTGCATGTAGTGAATTAAAAACGACAACTAATAGAGACGACAACAGTACGGCCTATCCGACTTACAGAAAACACTGAGCGAACTCTCAACAATCGACTTTTACGATACATTGTTTTGATTGTTCATTGTATGAATGTATCTTTAAATGAATACACACGCGTCAATGTGTGCTTGTTGTGTTTGACAGAATCGGTATATTTTTAAAGCTTGCAACACTAAAATTGTTATGAATTTGATTTTGTGAAATTTTTTCTCAACTCAAAATTAATGATGAAAATGTCTTTTAGAATGAATATTTTGCGGGGTTTTTTTTTCATTTCTAATCGCTTGAACTAGTTTTATAAATATTTTTCGTTCTGTTTCGAATAATGAAATGAAAAAAAAAAAAAAAAAAAATAAACGGACGAAATTTAAATTCAGACATTTCACAGGTTTCACAATTTAATTGAATCAACAGGTTTATGGATAAATTTATCAACAACACGATTGGAATGTCGTTTATTTTTGTTTTGCGTTATTTTGTTGCGCAAATTATTTGAGAGGCTGCGAGGAAAAATGTTACACAGAAAAATTCCGTGGAAAAATGTTATTATTCAATGTATTTGTTGTTGTTTTTTGTATGTTGAATACACTGAATAATAACATTTTTCCACGGAACTTTTCTGTGTAACATTTTTCCTCGCAGCGTCTCATTTCATGATACTAATTTTAGGATCTCGGGTTCAAAAAAAAAAAAAAACATTTTTTTTTTATTCAAAAATTACCATTTATTTTAGAATCGAAGTGATGTTTTTGATTCTTTTATTTTTTAATTTTATTCATTTTTTTTTGTCAATTTTTGAAATAATAACCGTTCATCAGAAGATCAAAATTTATCAAAATAAAAAAAAAAAATTTATTGACACACTGGAGAATCAAGTTTCATTATTTTTATTTTTATCTTATTAAATACGACCAATTTTTTTTTAATTTCAGAATATAATGCAAACTATGAGATTATTTGGTCTTATCGCTGAAATATTTATTTTACTATAAATTTCAAATGCGATTTATTTCAATGAATTTTCTTATTCGAATTGTAATGATGCAATTTATTACAGTACACAACTATAAATGAATATATTTATTGTTGAATAGAAATTGTAGAAAATAAAATTCGTAAAAATATTCACAATTTTTTTTTTTTCATTTAAAGGCTAAAAATCGGAAAAAAATTCAACTTATTAGCTTGACCTTATTGAAAAAAAAAAAAAAAATAAAATAAAAAATGAAAAAAAAAAAAAATAAAAAATAAAAAAAAAAGAACTATAAATAAATCTTAATGATAATTAAACCCAATATTGATTTCGCCGTAACAGTGGATTTGACTGTTGTTGACGCTGTAAAGTGGGTTGTAAAATCGATGAATAATTTACTTCATTTGCTACATCACAAGATGAACTCCATTCATCTTGATCATCACCATATGGTGAATAGCATGGTAATTGATGTAATTGTTGTGATGCACTAACATTATTCAAATCAATCATTTCATCTGTGTCTGAATCATCGACATTATTTATTGGAATTACTTTGCAATGTGGTATACTGCTAAGTACAGGTAGTGATGTTGTTACTGAATCCTCACCATCGGATGGTGAATACATTTGATTATTATTTATATTCATAAAATCTGGTGGCCGTGGCAATGGTGGTGGATAATCTTTATCAATATGATTTTTATTTGCTTTAGCAATTGAATGACATTTTACATAAATTACTAAAACCAACATAAGACCAAACATGGCAGCCACAAATGCTAAAATAAATAAGTAATTTATTGATGATGATGCCCCATAGCTAATGTTTACATTATCATTTTTTTCCGATGAATCAATTAATTGTGATTTTAATTTGTGTATTTCAATTGATACAAATGCTTGACCTGGTTGATATTGATTTACAAATAAAGAATATTCAAAATAATCATTTATCGAAGCTACATCTTCGGGAAGTTTACGAGCAATAAAATAAATAACACCACTTCTTAATTCATTATATGTAAATGTTACAACATCTTTGTCATTTGAATGCTCTGAATCACCACTGTTTCGTATAATTTTTTTAATTTTTCCATGATCCGGTTTTCGTGTAATTAATATTTTTGGATTTGTTTTTCGAAGTTTTGTTTGATATGGATTATCATCCATAAATGATGTTGTTAAACGAATTTTATCTTCAGATGCAATTGAAATTCCATTAAGTTTTATGATTGGCTCAACAATTATCTTTACATCAACATTTTGGAGCATGCCTTGACTTGTTTCTGGTACATAAACAGTTGCCTAAATGTGAAAAAACATTCGAAATATTTATTAAAATAGAAAATTTTGTATCCAATTGATATAATAATAAAAAAAAAAATAAATAAATAATAATCTTACCTTGAAATTATCATTAGATTTTGACATATCCGTTTGTAAATAAACAATTTTTTTATTAACAAGTTGATTGTATGTAAATCGGCTAGTTTGTCGATTATCGCATAATAAAACACCATATTTAGGTACATCGGTAACATTATATACTAAACGAGATCGATCTGCATTTGTATCAATAGCAAAATGAGTTTCTCGAATATAAGTTGTTTTCGTACCTTGTTGAATATAAACTAAATCACGTTCATTTCCAGGTCCAACAGTTACCGGTATTACTTCTAATTTAAAAATTTCAAATGCTGGCGCAAATTTTCCATCAGATACTTTAAAATAAAATGTTGTCGGTTGTGGTAAATTATTATGAACATATACAATGCGATTCTCATTAATATCCAATTGTGAGAATCGATTACCATAAATCATAATATCTTGAGCACTTCCTTCATCGGAGATTTTCATTAAAATACCAATTGTTGGTGCACTTATAATATCATAAATAATATCAGCTGGACCAGTATCAGCATCTTCTGTAAAAAGTTCTTTTTTTGTTATTGTACGATTTTCACCTTCAATTATTGTAATTTGAGGTGATTGTGTAATTAAATAAAATTCATGATCATTAACTGGATTTATAATAACCGGAATTGTAAGATTGCATAAAAAAATATTTCCTTGTTGCAAATAAACTGATAAACGAATTTTATCTTCAATTGTATCTGAATGATCATGTATATAATAAACTTTTTCTGTAATAAAATCATCCAATGGTGCTTTTGTTAAATTTCTTGAACCATTTATTGGTGCAATGATACCATGTTGCGGTTGATAAATATCAATGTATAATTCAGGTGATTGAATTCCAGCTCGTGTTGTTAAATATTCAATAACTTTTGATAAATCCAATTTAATTGGTGCCTTTTCACCTTCATCCAAATTTAAACGATTCACCGGTAAAAATCTTACTAATCCACCTGATGATACTGATATTTCAATATTGAATATTTGATCCATTAGAGTGTTTGCAAGTTTGGATTTTACATCAAAATAAAATGAATCATTTGATTTTAATTCAACCGTTGGATGTGTATGTTCATACACAATTCTACCTTCATTGATATCATGTTGTGTGAATTCATTAACCTCTTGTGCACTACTATTATCTGAATGCTCATACATGATTCGACCAAATTGTGGATTAATTGATATCTCATATGTTACATCACGTAGCTCATCTGAACATTTAAATTTCAATTGTTCAGGCATAATTTGTTTTCGTGTCAATGGGAATACATGCAATATTTCATTATGAATTTGCTCCAAATTTACTGGATTTGTTATTATGAATAGCGTTTGTTCGGGACTTTTATGATCACCATCAGTTACATAAAAATCAATTTGACCATTTAATTTATTTGATGTATGTTGAAAGTAGATTTGATTTTCATTGATTTCGTATTGAGTAAAATTGGTTAATGCAATACCAAAAACATCATCATGATGAACAACAATACCACCAATTACATTTAACAATATGAATCGAATTTGATTTGATGGTGTGTCATAGTCTTGTGCCACTGAAAAATTTTTGAAATTTCGAATTAATTTTAAGAATTTGAAAAAAAAAAAAAAAAAATTCGAAAAAAAAAATCTTACTTAAATCTGTATTTTTGATTGGTGATCGTCCACCAACCCACATTTGAAGCCCAGTATTCGTTACGACTTGTGGTTTTTCATCATTTACTTGAATTATTGTTATGTAAAGATCAAATTCTACACTCTCCTTATTCTGTGCATAAGCAACCAAACGAATGACATCTGTTGAATTTTCACTTCCGTCATGAACATAGGATATTGTGCCGGATTCCAGCTGCTTATGTGTGAAACGATAAACTTTTGATGTTTCAGATTTTACATCACCAAATGATGGCTGCTGATGTATACGATATTCAAGAATTTTTCCACGATAATAGTCTGAATATGGTACCATATTCATTGGTTCAAGTTTTATTGATTTGCCTGGAAAGTATGTTTGATGAAGTGATTTATTACATTTTAAAGAAATTTGTGATTTATTGCAATTTTAAAGAAATTAAACCATTTTTTTTTTCTAAAATATATCATTACCTTCTTCAACAGAAACATTTTGTGTTTGAATATATAAATTCTCAGGAATGATGACAATTTTTAGCATTAATCCTCGCAACCATGTAATTCCATTGGTAACATCAAATATAAAATGATCAACTGATTGATTGACTCCAGCTTGAATGTAAAACATTTTTTCTGAATTTATTGTCGATTGATCAAACACTTTACAATTGTATTCATCGTCCGATGTTATTGATTGAATTTCTAAATAACCATGCTGTGGTGATGTTGTCACTAAATAAGTGATATCACCAGGTGATATATTTGGATGAACAATCTAAACGAATTCATTCAATAATTTTATTCATGTTAATGATTTATAAATATCAATATTCAACAATAATAATTAAATGGAAAAATTAAAATTTGCTTACTTCTAAAATATCGCGAGAAATCATAACACTAGTTGATTCCTCAACGTAAAGTGTTTTATTTCGTCGAATTTGCAATAAATCCCAATAGGCTGGTGGATAAATTCGAATTTTAATTTCTCCTTCGGCTGAGATTCCTTTAGCTGTCACTAAATACCTAATAAAATGAATTATTTTTTTTTTTGTCATTTATGGTGTGGAGATAATGAAACGTTTGAACTAAATATTACAATACAACTTACTTAATTTTATCCATCGATGCAATTTCGGTATTCCAATAAACTAGCCGCTCTCTAATTATATCGATTTGCGTGAAATTTTTCACTGGACTTGTATTATTATTCGTACGCGTTGAAATTGTTCCATCAAATTTACGCCTTAAAATTTTCAATACACCATAGTTTGGCCCCTCAAGTACCGTATACTCAACTTCATCTGGATTTATATTTAAATTTGTTTCGATAGCCAAATCGGTTATTTTAATTAAAATATATTTGCTCTCTTGTACGACTGTTGCATTTTTTTCAGTGATATTAATAAATGGTTCGGATGCGATTACATTAAATTTGGTTGGCACTTGAAATTGACCATCAGTAACAATAAATGAAACTTGATTCATATCCGAATTATCTAAATGTTTCAATAAAATTCGACCTTGATCGATGTCATCTTGTGTGAATTCAGTTAAACTACGTCCTGAACCGGCATTACAAAATTCCACTGTTGATGAATTGATTTTTGTATAAACAATTTCACTGGCATTTGTATTGATATCCGGATCAATAAATCGAAGATCAGATGGACTAACAATTTTATTTTTATTTCGAACAACATGAAATACTTTTTCATCTAATCGATATGGTGCATTATCATTGACCAATGATATGTCTACAAGAATTTCACAAACATATTGAAAATCTTTATTTAAATCGGACATCACAAGAAAATGCATTGAATCAATTATTGTTTCTGAATCATCATGACAATAATAAATATCGCCCAAATATAGTTTTTCCAATGAAAATGATTCAATTTGTGATACAATCATTGTTTCACTATTCGCATTACACAATATACCTAGGGGGAAAGAACGAAAGTAAATAAAAATAAATATTGTAAATATCCTGCAAATATTGTAAATATTGTAAATATTGTGAATATTGTGAATATTTATAAATATACTAAATATCATAAATATGCTAAACATATGACTAAATATTGTTTAAATTTTGAGATTGGTATTTGAGATCATACTGCATCTTATGTCTGTAAGGAAAAACAATTCTTTACCAAATCTCAATTTCAAGCAATACTTATTTTGCCATCAACAATATATTCACAAATGCTAACTTATTGATAAA
>JAQOWM010000029.1:0-36490 GCA_029041755.1 Resseliella maxima
AACCCTATTCGATCATAGATCCGCTATAACGCAGTGGTACGCGAGAATACGACCCGCGCGTGGACTAACACACCCGCTCCGAGCAAAGCCTTGGTCTACAATGGTAGGGTTGAGTGTGATGTTCGACCATTTATAAATTCGGAATTTTAAAAAAAATTAAAAATTGGATTATGGTTCGTTCCATCTACAGTGACTTTGTGTGTGATACATTGAGTTGGGCAAATTGGATTGTCATGAATGAATTCACCACATGGTGAAGCCAGCATCAATATTCATGTGTCATTCATAGGCATATGGACTGTCAACCGCAATGGATGGATTAAGTATATAAATTTAATTTAATTTTGAAAGAATTTTAAATAAATTGTTTAAAATTGAGGTTTATTGAATTATAAGCAAGATTAACCAGATACAGTTTCTTCGTATATTAATACATTGTGTGTGCTTTCGAGTTGTATCGAAACGACATCTGTCGCTCAATGCCGAAATAAATAAATTCTAAAATGTTGAAAAAAAATCTTTTTTCTTATTTCATTTATTAAATTGAATATTATAATGATATATAAATTTTCATATATAAATTTTCATATATAAATTCTTTTTAAAATATTAATAAAAAATAATAATAATAATACAACAAACAACAACAACAATCATTTAAAGACCATTAATGCCTTTCAGCGTCTGGTCTGTTTTGTAATGGTCGGCCAACAACAATTCTCCTCCAACATACCCTATCGAGAGCCAGGTCTTCAGTTTCCCTATTCCAGTCATACCCTCTTTCATTCAAATCATTTTTTACCGAATCCAAATATCGTCTTCGCGGCCTACCTCTACCTCTCGGTGCATTCACTTCAGCATTCAAAATTAACTTTGGCAAACGATACTCATTCATACGCTGTACATGACCAAACCATCTCAACCTAGACTTTCTTGCTACTTCATCAATCGAATCCACATTCAAATCTTCCCGTATTCTTTCATTCCTAATTCTATTTTCCCATTGATCCCTACGCGATACACCCGAAATCATACGCAACACTTTCATATCAGCTACTTCTAAATTATGAATTAAATTATTTGAATCGACCCAGCTCTCGCTGCCATACGTGATAGTTGGTCTGAAGATTGACCCATGAATCATCAACTTCGTCTCCTTACTCAACTCTCGCTTATTGAAAACATGTGACCTAAGTTGAGCAACAACTTTGTTACCATTCACTCTGCGATGTTCGAACTCCTTATCCAGTTTGCCATCTTCCGAAAAGATGCATCCTAGATATTTGAATTGCGACACCTGCTCAAGCACACCTCCATTCAACATACAATTTACTTGTTTCCTATCTTTCCCTATATGCATAACCTGTGTCTTTGAGCTGCTAATGGTCATTCCATAGTTCGTACAAGCCGCTTCTAAATCGCTAATGCTGTTTTGTAGCTCTTGTTCTGAGCCCCCAAACAATACTAGGTCATCCGCATATGCAAGAGCGGAGATAATGTTTCCCCCCAAAACTACGTTACCCCTCAGCTTAGCTGACTTGATCAGTTTGTCCATATAAATTATAAATAGAAGCGGTGATATTGTACAGCCCTGTCGAAGACCATTTCGCACTTCAAACCATTCACTCAATTCCCCATCTACTCTCACAGCCGCTTCACAATATCTATACAAGCTCTTAATTGCACTCAGCAGGGAACCATTCACACCATATTCACCCAACACCGACCAGAGCTTATCTCTAGGTATGCAATCATACGCTTTTTGCAAATCAACAAAACATACATACATATCCTTGTTTCTCTCATGGAACTTCTCTATTAGTTGTCTCATGCAAAAAATTTGATCTTGACATCCGCGCATCGGTCTGAAGCCCGATTGGTTTTCATCCAAGAGCGATTCGACAATAGCTCTGGTACGTTTTTCTAAAATTGCACTATATACTTTTCCGACAACGCTCAATAAAGAAATTCCACGGTAGTTGTTACAATCCTTATTACTTCCTTTCTTATGGAGAGGAGAGATAACTGCACCACCCCATTCTTTCGGCACAACTGATGAATCCCACGCTAGATT
The DNA here is from genome assembly GCA_029041755.1 of Resseliella maxima. Taxonomy (NCBI): domain Eukaryota; kingdom Metazoa; phylum Arthropoda; class Insecta; order Diptera; family Cecidomyiidae; genus Resseliella; species Resseliella maxima. The sequence goes on from JAQOWM010000029.1 coordinate 2,075, forward strand.
GAACAACCGATGCAACCATCGAATCCCTACTGAACCACTGCAAATTAAATATTCGTTCCTAATCTCATCCACTCCTGCTGCTTTGCCCCAACTTAGTTTTCTAACCGCCAACTCTATCTCTCCTATGCTTATTTCTTCTTCTTCGACTTCATTCACACTTGCATTCGCGCTAACACTCAACTCTGTTCTATTATCAACATTCAGAAGTTCCTCAAAATATTCTCTCCAACGCTTCAACACATTGTTTCTACCAATCACTAACTCCCCTGCCTTATCTAATACAGCACCTGGCGCTTGTTTCTTCCCACCGTTACGGATATTCTTAACCTTCGACCAGAAAACTTTATTCCTCTGTTGCCCTGCTTTTTCTAAATCTCTACCAAATTCCACCCATTCGCCCTCTTTCGCTACTCTCACCAACTCTTTAATTATTATTATTACTAGTGCACCGAACAGCGTTTCTTCGCCAAAGGTGGTTTATTTAAATAAAATTATTTACAATTAATTTACATAAAAGTAGTTGATTCAATAATTGTATCGAATCAACGATCTATTGCCAATCCTAACGATTTCATAAATCTATCAGCATAGGTGGCATAGGTGGCATAGGTAGTAACAAAATTTTGCTTTAATCAAGAATTTTAGATTATTTCATAAATCTATCAGCATAGGTGGCATAGGTGGCATAGGTAGTAACAAAATTTTGCTTTAATCAAGAATTTTAGATTATTTCATAAATCTATCAGCATAGGTAGTAACAAAATTTTGCTTTAATCAAGAATTTTAGATTATTTCATAAATCTATCAGCATAGGTGGCATAGGTGGCATAGGTAGTAACAAAATTTTGCTTTAATCAAGAATTTTAGATTATTTCATAAATCTATCAGCATAGGTAGTAACAAAATTTTGCTTTAATCAAGAATTTTAGATTATTTCATAAATCTATCAGCATAGGTGGCATAGGTGGCATAGGTAGTAACAAAATTTTGCTTTAATCAAGAATTTTAGATTATTTCATAAATCTATCAGCATAGGTAGTAACAAAATTTTGCTTTAATCAAGAATTTTAGATTATTTCATAAATCTATCAGCATAGGTAGTAACAAAATTTTGCTTTAATCAAGAATTTTAGATTATTTCATAAATCTATCAGCATAGGTAGTAACAAAATTTTGCTTTAATCAAGAATTTTAGATTATTTCATAAATCTATCAGCATAGGTAGTAACAAAATTTTGCTTTAATCAAGAATTTTAGATTATTTCATAAATCTATCAGCATAGGTGGCATAGGTGGCATAGGTAGTAACAAAATTTTGCTTTAATCAAGAATTTTAGATTATTTCATAAATCTATCAGCATAGGTAGTAACAAAATTTTGCTTTAATCAAGAATTTTAGATTATTTCATAAATCTATCAGCATAGGTAGTAACAAAATTTTGCTTTAATCAAGAATTTTAGATTATTTCATAAATCTATCAGCATAGGTAGTAACAAAATTTTGCTTTAATCAAGAATTTTAGATTATTTCATAAATCTATCAGCATAGGTAGTAACAAAATTTTGCTTTAATCAAGAATTTTAGATTATTTCATAAATCTATCAGCATAGGTAGTAACAAAATTTTGCTTTAATCAAGAATTTTAGATTATTTCATAAATCTATCAGCATAGGTGGCATAGGTGGCATAGGTAGTAACAAAATTTTGCTTTAATCAAGAATTTTAGATTATTTCATAAATCTATCAGCATAGGTAGTAACAAAATTTTGCTTTAATCAAGAATTTTAGATTATTTCATAAATCTATCAGCATACCTAGCTAAGGCAGTCAACTACCTCGGAGTTACATTAGACAAAATGCTACGTTTCAATCAACACATCACTAATACAATTAATAAAACCAATAAATGCTTCAGAGCACTATTTCCAATGATAGCAATGAATTCCAAATTGTCAATAGCTAACAAGGTGCTTATTTTCACAATGATACTAAGACCCATAATGTCATATGGATGTCCTATTTGGTCCACAGCCGCTACAACACATCTAAATAAATTGAAAGTAATGCAAAATAAAATTCTGAAAACTATATTCAAATTGCCTAGGCGCACATCAACGAGTCAAGTGAAAGAAATTACTGGTTTCGACAATTTTAATTCATTTATGCAACTATTAAACCATCAATTTGCATCTAGCTGTATAAATTCCAACTTCGATTTAATCCGTGAGATTGAAATCTTATAATTTGTAAATATGTAGTTTTGTATACATAATTCTTTTTTATTTATTTCCATTGTTAGTTTTAAGTATAAAAGAAAATGCATATGTGGTTTTTTAAAGGAGATTTTTTCCACGAATTATAGCTTGTAGCTTGTAAATACTAAATTCAACTATCCAATTACCGTCAGTAATCCAACACAATCATGTAACTTTGTATCATTCAATCGCATAATTTTGTTCATTCCATTCACTCAAATCACTCACTTGCTGAAAAGTCATAAGACTAAACACAAACAAAATAAACATCATTATTGTAAACAAACATCCAAATTTTTCGAAATCCAATAAAGTTCAATTCTAATTTCTAAACTCGCAAAAATGGCAAAACCATTGACAAACCATGCAGCGTCATGGGATCATTTAAGAAATCTTCATTTAGCTGATCCGTCATTTCATGAAAATAGCCCAATTGATTTAATATTGGGAGCTGCTGAATATGCGGAAATTATTCAAACAGGTGTAATAAAGAATATGCCAAATCAACCAATAGCACAAAATTCAGAAATCGGTTGGATTGTTTCCGGTGCAATCACCGACGGTCATGAAAAAGAAGAAACGCGTCAAGTTTCAGCATTAATGTCAAAAGTACACTGACATTAATTTGACAGCGAATACTACAACCTTTGTTTTCAAATGTCATATTTCCAACGAAAATTGTAAAGTTTACAACCATGGTTGGAATTCTATACATCACAGATTTGTTTGCACTAATACCAAAGCATTTGCGTATTTGGTTGTAAATGTGACATTCCAATTGCGCGCTCAAGCAAGTTGGTATTAGTGCAAACAAATCTGTGATGTATAGAATTCCAACCATGGTTGTAAACTTCACAATTTTCGTGGGAAATATGACATTTCAAAACAAAGGTTGTAGTATTCGCTGTCAAATTAATGTCAGTGTAGAAATTGATCAAACACTTAAAAAATTTTTTGAGTCAGATGATTTAATTGATAATGACGAAAACAAAATAAGTGAAGAAGAAGAATATTGCGAAAATCATTTTGCAATGAATGTAAAACACAATCAAAATGGCAAGTATATTGTGCACATTTAGTGTTGGCTGTGAACGTTCGTTGTTCGTTCGTAGAAAAATAAAAATTGGTTTTTGCTCGTTCGTTCGTTCGTAGCGTTTCAAAAAAATCGTTTGTTCGTTAGTACCATTATCTAAAAATGTTTGGCATACATATTTAATATGAACAAAATAAACTCAAAATAAACTCAGAGAAATCGTGCGAAGAAACAAAATATAATTTCAAGTATGAATACAGAAATGAAAAATATAATTCAATAAACAATTCACATTTTGATTAAATTTTTATCCCTTTTTTTGTTCACCATAAAATTATTCTATTCATTGTTGTTTAATTGTATTCATTTACAAAAGTACTGAGAAGAACTATGTTTAGAATATATACAGTTTAATTCAAAAAATATTCGTTATTCATGTGTTGGAAATTCCAACTTGGATTTCATGAGGCAATCTAAATAACCTGAGCATTGATTGTTTTGTATAAAATAAAGTTTAAATTGAATTCTACGAACGAACGAACGAGCAAATTTAATTTTTTAAAAATTACGAACGAACGATCAAAAAAATCATTTTGTCAATTTCTACGAACGAACGAACGGACAAAAATAAGAATTTTTATTCTTACGAACGAACGAACGAGCAAATATGTTATGTCTAATGCCTACGAACGAACGAACGAGTGTTCGTAGATGTTCGTAGGCCAACACTATGCGCATTCCATTCAAAAATGGAAAAGAAAACCCAAATATTGGTGATTCACGCAAATATGCTATAGCTACACTCCTTCAGCTCGAAAATAGATTTGGAAGAAATCCAAATTAGAATGTGAATATAAAAAATGCATAAATGAATATTTATGCCTTGAACATATGGAGCCAGCGAAATATGATCCAAATGAATTATGTTTCTATCTTCCACACCATTGGGTTTTCAAAGAAAGTACAACTACAATACTTCGAGTTGTATTCAACACATCGCAGAAAACAGATAATGGAAGATCACTAAACGATGAATTAGCATTGGGTTCATCACCACAAAACGATATGATAAACATCATTTTAAAATTTCATATTTATAAAGTTGCCTTCACGGCTGACATTGAAAAAATGTACCGTCAAATTTTGATAGATCATGACCAAACAAAATTTCAAAAAAATCGCAATTCTAAAAAAGAACCTATTAAAGATTTTAAATTAAAAACAATAACATACGGTACAAGTAACGCGCCATATCTTGCAATTCGAACACTTAAACAATTGGCAAATGATGTACACGAAACGTTGCCAATAGCTTCACAAATAATTGCAAAGTCAATGTATGTTGATGACGAAGTTGCTGGTGCACACTCAGAAGAAGAAGCAAGTTTGGCATATCGCGAGTTAAGAAGTGCATTCGCATCTGCCGGTATGAATTTGAGAAAATGGTGTACAAATTCAAAAGAATTAATTAAAATAATTCCAAAAATTGACATTGAAGAATTGGGAGTTAACGCGAATATCAAAGCACTTGGCATTGTATGGTCACCAAAATCTGACGATTTCACATTTACATTGAAAATCAACACAGAAACAAAGCCATTGACAAAAAGAGCGTTGCTTTCAGAAATAGCGTCGATATATGATCCATTAGGTTGGATCAGTCCAATTGTATTAAGTGCAAAAAATTTAGTGCAATTATTATGGAAAGATAATGTCGACTGGGACGAAAAAGCACCGCAAAACATAGCTGAAAAATGGTTGGTGATTAGAAATGAATTACGTTAGGTTAATTCTCTCAAAATCCAAAAGTGGATAAGTTATGTACCAAACGACATGTGAGTTACACGGTTTTTGCGATGCGTCCAAAATTGGAATGTCAGCAGTAATTTATGTAAAAAATGTCAGCAAAAACACAGTAAAAATGCTAATGGCAAAAAATAAAGTAGCACCTTTGAACAGTTCAAAGACCGCATTGACTATACCGAAAATGGAATTATGCGGTGCGTGGCTATTAGCAAAGCTAATAAAAAAAGCAATCGAAGCACTTGAAATCAATTTTAACGGCATATTCTTATGGTCAAATTCAAAAATTGCAATTGACTGGATTAAGGGAAATCCGAAAAAATACAAAACATTTGTGGCAAACAAAATATGCACAATCAACAAACTCGTATCAAGTGACAATTGGCATCATGTTTCGTCAGAAAATAACCCAGCTGACTGTGCGTCACGAGGTTTGACACCATTACAACTCGTTCAGCATGATCTTTGGTGGAACGGACCTTCATTTTTAAGAGAAGGTCATTACCCATTGACAGAACACACGGCATTAGACAACCAATATGAAACAATCACAGTGTTGTGTGTATCAGCAAATCATGACCATGCAAATATTCAGCCAAACGTATCATCATTCATAAAAGTGAAACGAGTCATTGCTCTTTGTATCCGATTTTTGGGTCGACATAAAGATAAAACAAAGCTATCGGCTCCAATATTCGCAAATGAATTAAAATCAGCTGAGAATGTAATTTTGAAAGTAGTACAAAACGAAACATTTAAAAATGAATTACAAACGTTGAAATCAAATGGCAAAATAAACAAAAACAGCTCAATTAAAAAACTTACGCCATTTTTAAACAATGAAAATATAATCCGAGTCGGTGGAAGGTTAAGCAATTCTGAACTATCTTATGATGCGAAACATCACATATTGCTACCAAAAAATCATTTTGTAACGAAGTTGATCATAAGAGAATATCACGAAAAATGCTTACATGGCGGACCAAAGTTGACGGAAGCAACAGTACGTCAACGATATTGGGTCACAAACTCTCAAATGTCGATCAAAAACATAATTCATAAATGCATACGATGCAATAAGCACAAACCAAAAACAATGACACAAATTATGGCTGATTTACCTAGTAGTCGGTTACAAATATCATTGAAACCATTTACCAATTGTGCGATCGATTATATGGGAGTTATTAGTTAAAAGCTTTCAAAAGGCAGAGGTAGTCGATCAGGAAAGGCGTACATAGCAGTCTTTGTCTGCATGAGCACAAAGGCAATTCATTTCGAATTGGTCACTGCATTAACTGCCGAAGCATTCATAGCAGCCTATCGACGATTCGTAGCGCGTAGGGGAATTGTAAAAAATTTCTATAGCGATAACGGAACAAATTTACTATACATTCACACTTATTTGATGAGGAATTTCAAAATTCAATATGTAATGAACTGTCACAAAATGGAACAAAATGGCATTTTTCACCGGCTGGGGTGCCACACTTCAACGGATTAGCAGAAGCTGCCGTAAAAAGTATAAAAACCCATCTAACAAAAACAATTGGACAGACGTCATTGACGTATGAAGAATTGTGTACACTTCTTTACAAAATTGAAGCATGTACAAATTCAAGACCATTGTGTTCAATGTCAAATGATCCAAATGATCAGCAGAGTCTCACACCGGGACATTATTTAATTGGATCACCTTTGCTTGCACCTCCGGAAGAAAGTTTTCTTGAGGTTAATGCCAATTGGTTAACGCGTTGGCAATTGGGCGTTCATTTATAGGGAAACTGAAGACCTGGCTCTCGATAGGGTATGTTGGAGGAGAATTGTTATTGGCCGACCATTACAAAACAGACCAGACGCTGAAAGGCATTAATGGTCTTTAAATGATTGTTGTTGTTGTTTTTGTTGTTGGCAATTGGTCCAAAAAATGTCACAAAATTTTTGGAAACGGTTCAAAGATGAATATCTAAATCAACTGCAAACAAAAACAAAATGGAATTCACAACAGGGTGAACCAGAACAAAATGATTTGGTCCTAATAAAGGATGAAAACACACCATCTTGCAAATGGCCAGTGGCAAGAATATTAAATGTCCACAAGGGCAAGGATGAATTGACTCGTGTGGTTACGGTAAAAGTAAAGGACAAAGTATTAAAAAGACCAATCACGAAAATCGTACCACTTTTAAAACCCAATGTAGAAACAAACAAATGCATACAAACAAATTTGAGACAGACAACAAATCCAATAAAAAATCAGGGGAGTAACGTAATTCCAATATTAACAGCATTCATGGCAATATGTGCTACAATAATCACACCGAGCGTTGCACAGCCATTTACTACAAAGCCATTTGAATCAACTCCCGGATTATATTTTGAACAAACAGCCACATCGTATATGTCATACGCAAACTGGCGGTCAATTGTATTTGTTAACACGAAATCATTTGCGAAAGAACAAACGGCAATGAAATCAAATCTCAATACAATGATTAACATATGCAATAAAAGGTTGAATGAAAGTGATACATGTAATAATATATGCTCACAGCTTCATAATCGATTGCTCCAATTACGGGAAAAATATGAAATCGTCACAAGTGTACGCAAACAAATACAAAGACAAAAACGAGCACCATTCGAATTCATGGGTGACATAGCAAACATTTTATTTGGAGTATTGGGTCCACGATTTTCGGAACAATACACAAATGATATAAATATGTTACTAAATGATAAAGAACATTTATTGCAATTGACAAAAATTCAATGAAACAAGAATAGAAACGCATAATCAATTGATTGTATCCAATGGACATGACACACATCATTACATAGCAATATATCTTATATTGTCGATGGTTGCATTATTACTGATATATGTCACATGTAAAAAACGGATTTGTATGATGAGTATAAAAAAACCTATACCAACACCACGGCAAAATATCCACGTGTCAATGCCTGATCTGGAGAATGTTGAAACATAATTATTTTAATCGCTTAATTCATGTCGTTTGATTGTTCTTTCATTATACGCTTCGTGCACTTTAAGTTTATGTAAAATTTTGTCGGCTCAGTGACATAAGTCCCCGGGCGGGCGGAGCGGCAATGCGTCATTTAACGCATCCGTTTACCGCCCGCCCGCTTTTGATAACGCACTCGCTTACCGCCCGTCCGCTCTTGATAACGCACTCGCTTACCGCCCGCCCGCTTTTAGCAACGCACTCGCTTACCGTCCGCCCGCTTAATTTAGAAAAGCACTTACTTACCGTCCGCCCGCCCGCACGCACGCATTTAGCAAAACACTCGCTTATATTATCTTTTCATCTTTTTCATTAACAATCAGGTTTTTGTAAAAACTTTCAAATATACACTTTGATGCCAATCCGCGTAAAACTTTCATCAAGAAAATACAATGTGTGTAATTTTTACACAAAGTGAGTCATTCTAAACCCAAATTTATTTTTAATTTGATCAAAGAAAGTTTCTGTCGAATTGGCGGACATTTTGTTTTTTAAGGTATTATTATTTGTTTTCCTACGAAGAAACACTTGCACGAATCTTTTTTATATTATACGAATAAATATTATTTACGAACGAATGAAGATGAAATATTTTTTTCTTTTCTGTGAACGAACGAATGAGGAAAAAAAATCATTTTAAAGAAAAAACGGATATGAGTGAATAAAATTTCCGATGGGAAATATGATAAATAACCATAATAAAATAGGAATTTAATATACAATAAAAAAGAGACATTTGCTCATTTTCTTATCTAACCGCTTAAGGGATGAAATCGTAAAGTTGAATGTACGGAAACGCGGTTAAACGGATAAACGGTTGAACGGATAAGCGGTTAAACGGAAGACGGTGGTTAAACTAAAGACGAAAATGAATGACTTATGTTGACGCTGGTCAAGTAAAAGTCTGATTTGCTTCTACTCCAACCAGTGGAGCGTATAAAATACACACTGAAGTCTTTATTAATAATCATGAACTTATATAGCTAACAAATAAGGAAGCATTATAACCTATTTACAATAAATAAACAAGTCAATGCAACTAATGTTTGTTAAACAATTCAATTAAACTGCTTATTAAATATTAAAAGATTTAGGTTGACCTGAATTAAACTGTTGATTCATTATTATTCAAGTGATTTAAGTTGACCTTAATTTGTTTACTACGTAAACATTTTTTTCAAATCGTTGAACTGGTAGATTCAGCATGAACTGCTATAAAAAATAATACAAATCAGCAACAATCAATTGACAATTTTCACATGATTTCATCATACATTTTTCATTTGATCACTGATTATGAAAGACAACAAGATATGTTATTAGACATTTTGAGTGGAACGAATAAAAATCATATCGATTTCAATTTACTCCATCCACATCAAGTAAGAGAGCAGTTAATTTTGATAAAAAAACATATCGCTGATGATTTATCTCCTCCGGGGGAAACAGATTTTTACAAATTAACAAAGATCACGCCATTTGTGACGGAGAATACTTTGTTTTTCCGAATCGCGATTCCATTAATAAACGACGAAAAGTTTCAAATATATAAAATTCATCCAATTCCGTTTAAAATTGAGAGTCAAACACACAAAATCAAAACAAATTTCATTATTTTGATAGTATCTCTCACGAGACAAAAGTACCAGTTGATTTCTGAACGAGAGAATTTGTCGTGTAAGGAGTTAAAGCCTCATTCAAACATATGTTTCTCGCCGCGCAAATGGCTTCTTAGCCAGGATCTTTGGGCTCCGTGTGTGTGGACTTTGTTTGATCATCGCACTTACGCACCATGCGATTATGATGCTGTGCAAAACAAAAACGATTGGATCGAGTTAGATGAATCCAATAAATGGCTTTATTTTATTTATTCGGCAACTGAAATCATCACCGTTTGTGGTGAGCGGGTCAGTCGTCACACATTATCTGGCAGTGGAATTTTGAAATTGCAGTCCCATTGTACATTCCGTGACATTGAGCATGAGCTTATGTCAACGTCTGAGTTACAAAATGCGTCTAATGATTTCCTTGTGCCAAGTTTAAATCTAAATGTCTCACGTCTTGGAATCGAACGGGGTAATAATGTTAGCCTCATAATGAATGATTTCGTGAAGTCGAATTTGTCGCAAATAGTGTCAACTCTCAATTCAGTTCGTGAACAGTCAGTTTTGAGTCGACGGGTCAATGTGCATGATTATCATCACTATACAATGGCATATTTGTCGCTTTTAGCAATCTTGATATTGTTCATTTTATTTATTCGTCGTAAACCAACAAACAGACAATTGCTGAAGTCAATTTCAATGCCACAGTTACCGAACAGGTGGAATGGCCAACGTCGAAATTCAGACTCAGCAATTGAGGCCGCCCAAAATGTTCACAATTGAACATGATTCACTATTCTGCGAAAGAAATTAGATCGATTTATGACACACTTTATGAAATGCTTATGCTTAGATTTTGCTTATTTGAACTAATTTATTGTTTATTATTTTGTTATTTCTTTTACTATTTATCAGATTTCTTATTATTATTTACTGGTTAATTTTATTAGTCATACATGCAAATTTTAGACGATAAGTTTTCAAAAGGTTTAATAAAGTTTAGTTGCTATTAAAGCGTTGAACACAAACTACGCGCAGTAACAACTTAAATCTCCGCTTTGTTTCTCCAATGGGAAATATGATAAATAAACATAATAAAATAGGAATTTAATATCAAAGAGACATTTGCTCATTTTCTTATCTAACCGCTTAAGGGATGGAATCATAAAGTTGAAAGTACGGAAACGCGGTTGAACGGATAAGCGGTTGAACGGATATGCAGTTAAACGGAAGACGGCGGTTAAACTAAAAACGAAAATGAATGACTTAGATCCCCGCTTTGTTTCTCCAATGGGAAATATGATAAATAAACATAATAAAATACGAATTTAATATCAAAAAGAGACATTTGCTCACTTTCTTTGCTCAGACATTTGCGCCTTTCAAGTAAAATCATAGTCGAAAAAATTAACAATATGGAAACGCATTATTTGTTAGATAAAATAATTCGAACCTGTTTCAACCAGTAGCCATCGAAATATTCAAAAAATTTTTTGAATCGTTTGAATAGATTCATTTTGCGTGCCAAATCTTTTATGCCGTTGTATGCTTCAATAATACTACCAGCCGGTAGTAAGGGAAGGTGTGTAATTTGTTTCTTTATTATCATTGCCTTCTGATTAGTTTTAAGAACTTTTCCTAAACCGAGTTTTAAGCAATTTCTTGATATGGCACGAATGTAGTGAAACCAGCATCCTCTTATTATTGAATTCGGATAAACGTTTCTAATTGCTTTAGGCATGCCATCCTCAAAGTCAGTCATGAATTCAGCTGGCTCAAGATTAAAAATATTTTCTTCAATGTACTTAAGAACAGCAGTGTAACAAATGGCCGTCTTTCTCGTCATTAAACAGAAGAATGCTGGGAATATCTAAAATAAATCAAAAGTTGTTAGCCCTTAAAAAAAATCAATTTTTTTGAACACAGATTTCACCCACATCATTCTGATACTCGATGGATATGATAAGAAGTTGATAAAACTCACTTGGAATTCTATCAAAAGTACCATCCATCATATATTTTCTATTGGCTGACTTTATATTTTCCTTGATTTTTGTGATGACAAAGTTAGATGCAAAGAGGGTAAATGCATAGTCATTCTCTATTACGGTATCAATGTAAAAAATAGCATCACCATCATAGGTTAGGCCATATTTCGCACGGATATAAGGATTTAAGAACATATCACGAATTTCTACACACGATTTAGTCCTCTTCGGATACTCTTGATTTTTGTAACGAACCAAATTCCGTTGCATTTTTTTATAGCTCAAGTTCAACTTGAGAAATCCGCCCCTAAAAATGGAATTTGAATATAGAAATTAATTAAAAATACCTACGTAACGATAACCGATAAAATACAGAAATAAAAAAGAATTTATGAAGTGAGTATACGCTTATAAACAGATATAAGGAAGAAAATTGCTCATTTTCCTAGGAATGAAGTCATAAAGTTGCACATATGCAAACGCGATTGAACGGTTCAACGGTTCAACGATTCAACGATTCAACGATTCAACGATTCAAAGGTTGAACGGTTGAACGGTTGAACGGTTGAACGGTTTAACGGTTGAAAGGTTATACGAAAAACGGATAAAGAAAAAAAATATGAAAACTCACCTTTTTTTCATTCCGTTGACGAAAAATTTAAGATTCTCTTTTAATAATACGAATCACACCATGCGAAAAGGTGTCAACGGACAAATGAGTCAACATGCAAATGTTTCGGACAGCATTGTTTTCATACAAATGTTGTCCGTTTGATGCAAAAATTCAAATATCATAGAAGGCATCAACTCAACTGTAGATTTTTTGACTTTTTACAGAAAATATATATTGTATATTGTTCATATTGACTCAGATCTTGATGTCGAAAAATAGCTTTCGGACAAAATGAAATTGTCCGTCCGTAAATTACAAAAGTCAAGTTCTATCACCTTACTTCTAATACTGGATAGATTTTATATATCATACGAAAGAAGATATAAAAAACTACAATTTAGTGTATGGCTTTTATAATATTCAAATATTTAGGCACAACGGACAGCATTTGTCCGAAAAGATTACAATCCGAAACATTTGTCCACTCTCACAGCTTTACAGTAACATTTATGTGGCAAAATAAATCGAAAAATACAAATAAACTGCTGTACGGGTAAGCTCATTCACAATACTTATTTCGGTATCAGATTATGCTGAAATATTTAAGAGTGCTTTGACACCTTCAAATGCGAAAAGAACAAAAAACGAAACACATTACAAACAAACACATTTATCGATCTTACTTGACATATTCAGCTTGGAAAATTTCTCTCGAAGATATTTTATGCGCTTGAGGTAGAAAATTTTCCTTTAATAGACGGGATTTGGATTTCATTTCATTTATTTTGTACATATCACGTAGAATTTCTTCATGGTTATCATGCGAAGCATGTGGCATATTTCTTACACATTTTCCATCTGCGAAACCCGAGCTGTGCATGCTATTTGTTCGTTATGTATTTGGTTTTTTTCCGGTTTCGATAGAATTGTTTGATAACATATATATTCTTTGATTCCATTTCTTTCTATCTTAAAAACATAAAGGTTCTTTTCGTCTGGTACGTACACCAGAATTGAACCTTCACGAGATCCTTTCACCAATTGATATTCCATCTCCTGTAATTATTATGAAATGAACCGTTCAGAATTTATTACATTTATTTATACCAAAGGGCAAATGTATCTATATAAATAATGCAAGTGGAGAGTCTCTTAAAGAGAATTTCAATTTCAGTACAATTTTATTAATTAAAATATACCGATTATTTCTCGACGAGTATAACAACATACTCTTCTTAAGAAGCGCGGCTATCACTGTCAACATGAAACACTAAATTTGAGAAAAAAGCACGGAAACGCGGTTAAACGCTTAAACGAAAGACGGCGGAATGAAGTCACAAAGTTAAAGTCAAAATAAAGGTGTCAAACGGACGGACAGAGGACGGACAAATTGTATCCGTCCGTAATTGTGCTAAATTTAGGACGGACATTTTTGTCTGTCCGTCCGTTTTGAAATTTAGGACGAGATCACGGACGGATGGACGGACAAATGTTTGTTCGTTTGACACCTTCAAGTCAAAATACGGAAATGCGGTTAAACGGTTGAAAATACGGAAACACGGTTAAGCGGTTAAACTATAAACGTAAATGTGTAAAATCTCCGCTTTTTTCTCCGATGGGTGCCTTCCGAGAATTGATCAGAATTATCCAAAATTGCTAGTGTTTTTTTTGTGTAAAAATCCGATTTTCTAGACGAACTTTTTTATTTGAGAAGATTATTCGAAATTGCGAATGGACTTCAGGGAGTTCCTTTGCACTATTAGTCGGGACCCCCTGAGTTCGACGCTTTCAGAGCCTATATGCGTATTTGAATAATTATAAGTTGTACATTTTAAAACGAAGAAAGGGGAACTAACAAGTAAGTATTTTGTGGAAATTTAAAATATTATTATGCAAAATTATGCAGAATTATGAGGAAAAGATTGCAGTATTCTACATATCTCAACATTATGGTCAAAGTGGGTTAACAAAATCGGTATAAAAAAACCGAATACATAAGTAGTATGTGCGCTTCACTTTACAAGGCATAATACGAACAATTTTCCCGAGGTAATTTTATTGGATATTTTTGGTGTTTTTATAATCACTTTTGCTTATGGGACTCAAAATTTATTTAGTTTTTTCCCCACTCACTCAGTGCTGACGGAAATTCTGGTATTTCGGACAGTTGTTGATTTGGATATAAATGACACAACAACAACAACAACAACAACATCAACACCTTATATTCAGCCAATTTTTGGTTCAACACAAAAGTAAGTTCATTGTAAAATCGAATAATGTATTTTAAATTACTCGCAAAAGAAGTTTCAATGAATTTCAATCGTTTTAAGGATCGTTCTTTTCTTGCATTTGTTCGCTTCTTATACATTGAAATCTTGCACATTCATAGTCCTTTTTCTTGCTTTTTCTAGGAAAACAAATTCTAGTGGTGGAAGAAGGGGAAAAAAAATAGACAGAAATAATGAAATCATGAAGTTATAAATACAGAAACGCGGTCAAATCTTAGTGTGCGATCAATACATTCAATGCAAAGTAAAATTCATTGTAAACATATGTATATGTGTAAACATTATAAGAACGTTTAATTTTTAGTACACACAAGGAAACTAGCAAGGAAATCTGTTTGACATTTCAAGAGATTTTTTTGTTTTTCCCATTTTGTGATATTACAAAAATTGTTAGGGATTCTTATAGTAAAATCACAAAATTTCCAGTTTGGTAATATCACAAAATTCGCCTAGATTTAGGCAAAACAAAAAAATTCTCTTGAAATGTCAAACAGATTTCCTTGTGTATATTTTGACGAAAAACTGTCTCCTTGTGATGTTAAACAATTTAAAAATTAAAAAAAATTACAAAAAAAATTTTAAAAATGAAAAAACAATTTAACCATGTGAACGAATTAATGATTTACAACTAATTCCCAATAGATTGAGACCGTTAGTGTGTGCTGGTGCAGTTTCATGTTAGTCAGCCATATCTGTATGTTTAGAATGACATTGAACTTCGCACACCGTGAATTTTTACATTGCAGGAATAAAATCTCATTCGTTGACGATACACTTTAATTACGTACAATTGCTTGACGACAATGATTTGTTTTGAAGGCAGAAATAACCACATCGACCTAATGTTTCCCATTGAGCAAATGTGTCATCTTAACGATGACCAACAAATTTTGTTGTTGAACAAAATTCATTTTTTTATTTGGTTGTTGTCGTCGTCCTCGAGAATGTGATACGGAGACAGGCAAGTTAAAGAGCTGATGATTTTACCGAAAAGTAGCATCGTAAAATTCACAATTTAAGCCAAATTATTGGTCTTTAATGAATTATTTTAGGTTCCTCTTTTTCGAGCTCTCTCTCTTTTTCTTCATTTATTTCACTCTGTTTCTCTCTCCCTCTCTCTATTACCCACTCTCTTTCGCTCAGTTTTGATAATTGTGTTAAACTGTGCACCGTGCAAAGAAATGTGCGAAACCATATATTATGCAAAGTAAAATTTGCAATCGCAACAATTTACAATATCACATAGATTCAAAAAGTGGGTTGAAAATCATATCAAGGCGATAAATATTATTTACCATTTAAAGTGTTGTTGATTTCCAAATATGTAAAAGGCTGTGTGATATTAGTCGCAATATGATCATATAAATAACACATCGGTCAATAAGTTCATAAGATGATACATAGATGGCACCACTAGTAGGAAATTCTTGATGGTATTCGATAGGGACATCTTTCAGAGGGCTCCTGACAAAATTTGAGCCAATTCTGTTTTTTGATTATAAAAATAGTAAGTCTTGGCCCAAAACACCCTAAAATATGGCTTTTTTGTCCATTTTTATCCGTGTTTGTGTAATATCTGAAAATTGTTATCAATTTTTTAAAATGCAAGGGGTAGATTAGATCTCTGCCAATATATATATGAAAGAAAGAAGCGATATGATCTATTTCCGTTTGCTTAAGCAATGCAAGTGCAATTTTTTTTAAAGGAGAAAATGTACATTTTCGGAAGATTCACTTGAGAATTATCCTTCTAACAAGTTGTTTTTATGGCAATTTATGCAATGTTTAACGTTACGAAATAATGAAAAAAAAACTTTAAAGTAATGGACATATCCACAAATTTTTCTTTAATAAAACGCGCATCATCTATGAATCTCTCCTTTCTGTTCCCACGCCATTATCATCGAATGATCCGTTTAATGAAGAATAGTGGAAAAAATAGAGAGTAACAAACAACAATAACAGATGATTCAGACAAGACGAACTGCAATATTGTACGATAGACTTTTGGTTTTATTGTAAGTGCTGTTTAATTTGAGTAAAAAAATGATTATGTTGAACAAGGTGTTGCCGTACAAAAACAAAAATCTTTTTTGCTAATAATAATAAATTTATATTTCTATTGTTAGCAATAAGCATGTGTATATGCGTATGTGTTGCATTTATTATTATAGCGCCAGTAATTTTGCGAAAATTATTATTTTTGAAATTTGCGTGTGGAAACCGCATTCGTTTCTGCCTTGCAACATGTCGATTAAACATTCAAATATTACGGTTCTAATTCGAAATGATAACACGCACAGCGTAAGGAAATAATGTTCTGAAATAAACATAAAACAAGACACAGTACAAAATAGCAATCATGTATAAAATTATATACAGTCGATTGATGAGAATTTTTCAATCGAACAAAAATATGGGAAAGAAGAGTCGCGAATATTCGCGTTGGTCAAATTCAGCATTGCAAGCTATGAAAGTGCTTTTTTCTTTCTTCACCAGCCATAAGATCGTCGTTGCTGTTACTAATTCTTACGTTTCAATTCAATGGTTCATATTAACAATTTAATTTAAATGTTCAATTCTTGAACTATGATGAACAAATGACAGAAAAATTGGCAATTGAAATATGATTATTGAAAAGAAATAAAAATGTTATGCAAAGTCATAGCACCCAATTTACCAACGAACTAAACAATTTAATTAATGAATATAATTCAAAATAACCGCTCTATTTTAACAGATCTCAGTTTGAAAGAAAAATGGAGTGTTTTCTTTAATGAACAAGAAATGATATTTCGAAACAATTGTGTTCAACCAATTCAAAGAAAAGAAACAATTAATGGTATGCATTGTATACTATATTTGAATTGATTTCTCTCTTCTCGATGAATACATGTGACGAAAAATAATGCTGTGTTCGCAGAAAAAATAAACGTTTTGGAAAATTAAATATCAATAAGTTTTAAACAAACAATTTAATGTCCATAAATATTTATCTTTCCGGACGCGCGGCACTCACGTTGCAGCATATATGTTGTTCCCTTTAATTTTTATTCCAAGACGCACAGCTTGTGTATAATAATGAATATGAGAAGATACACGCACATACATAATCTAAATTAATCCACAAAATCAAATTGTTGATGAAGGAATTTTTCATTTATTCTAAGTTTCAATTGAATAAAACGAAATGACAATGGAGAGATGATTTAAGTAAAAATTAAGAGAGTTCAGTTCATTCATTCAATTCATTTTCACTCATGATTAATTGACTTGTAACATAATGAGTTTCAAATAAATGTTCAACGTTTCGCCATTGTATGATAGTTTGTATAATAAAAAGTCAATCGAAGCACTCACAGTCTTAAAACAAAAAACAAAAAACCAATTGAAAGAGCTTATGTCGAATATAATTTGGTCAAAAAAAATAAACCATTTTTTTTTAACCCAAAATACGTACCAAGTTTTTTTTAATCACTTCGAATATTTCACAACAGTTGTCTGATCACACACTTCAAACACATGATTATAAAATGCATAAACTCTCACTCATTCACTCACTCACTCTCACTCTCTCTCTCTCTCTCTCTCTCTCTCTCTCTCTCTCTCTCTCTCTCTCTCTCTCTCTCTCTCTCTCTCTCTCTCTCTCTCTCTCTCTCTCTCTCTCTCTCTCTCTCTCTCTCTCTCTCTCTCTCTCTCTCTCTAAAAATATGTATATATCGGAAACTGAAAGTGAAATGCAACATTTGGTCTTTTTGTTTTTTTTTTACCGTTTGCCATTTTTAACAATTGTATCACACTGCCTTATCTTAAATCTATCGTAAATTGACATTGAATGTGAAATTTTAAAAAGAGAGAAAGAAATAGATACAGAGAGAAAAAAAATTATCATAAAATACAGTTTCCATCTAGAATCGCACGCATCTCAATTGGTCATTTCGGTTCGATGAGCATTTCGAAACTCTCTCTATTTCTCTCGCACTCACTCACTTCCTTTTTCTTAAATTGAGTATATGCTTTTTTTGTTTGAGTCTGTGTGAGTGTCAAACAAAATTAACGCGCTTAATCTGTAATAAGAAGAAGCAGAATTTAGTTTGCTAGCGTCTTTCAAAATAGCAAGTGGTCTTGCGTTATTCATTGGCAAAACTTTTTATATGGTACTTTTTCATCATTGATTTCAATGTAATTTTTATTTTTTAATTGATTTAAACGAATAATTTTTTGTTGATCACAAAAGTGAAAAATCTCATTCGAATGAAACAACAATTCTTGTTGCTCTAACCAAAATCATCATGTATCAATTGACCGTGTGATTTTTTTTTTTCGATTTGTGCGTGTGTCAATGTGTGTGTATTTGCAAGTGAATATTGCATGTACAGAGAAACAGTTCGCATTGATAGTGAAATTTGAAAAAAAAATACAAAAAGAGAAAAAAAATCATGATAAATTAAAAAAAATTCCACCTAGAATGTTCTCAATCAATATTGGTCATTTTATTTCAAGTGAAATTGCATACGCATTTTGAAACACTCTCTATTTCTCTCACAATTTCTCTTTCATTTTCGCATCATTTTAGTAGCATTGCATAAACTGAATGTTTTTTTGAGTGTGTTTCATTGTGATTTCAATTTAATTTTTTTTTTGATTTGTAAAAATCGAAAAAAGTTCTTTTCTTCACAAAAATGATAGATTCTCAATCGAATGAAAAGGAATAATTTTTTTTTTGCTCAAACCAATCATTGTATTAATTGAGTGTGTGTGTGTGTTTTTTTTTTCATGAAATTGTTGGAAACCGTTATGTAAACTGAGACAACATCTAAAAATTCTATTCGTGCTGTTCTGTGCAAATGAAATCCCACAGCAACAAGAAATGAAAACTGTTTTATTTTCCATTAGTATTGGTCATTTCAGTCCAACGCTTTTGTTTGTCATTTCGAATCTCTCTCTATTTCTCTCGCACTCACTCACTTCCTTTTTCTTAAATTGAGTATATGCTTTTTTTGTTTGAGTGTGTTTCATGAGTGAAAGGGAAAATTTTTTTCTCATTGCTCTAAACAAAATTAGTATGTATCAATTGAGTGTGTGTTTTTTTTATTTGTGAGTGTATCACAGTGCGTGTGTGTGTGTGTGTGCGTATGTGTATATATTTTTGCCATTTTTATTCGAATATTGGCTTTGATTCTGAAATTTGAAAAAGAAAGACAGAGAAAGAGAAAGAGAGAAAAGAAATCATCATTAAAAACAATTTCTATCTAAAATCGCACGCACTTGTTGATGTTCTCAATTCAGAATTATTGTCATTCAACATGAAAAGTTCAATTTTTTTTTTCTTTTTTTTTCTGACACAGATTAAAATGGTAAGCGCAAAATATATTACTGTTGATTTGCCAACAGAAGAAGTTCGTAATCGATAATGGGACATTTGAAACTAAAAAGCCGGTTCGAAAGGGAAGTTCCCCGGTATATAAGGTTTTCAGCCGTCTCTACGATCAAGATAACCGTTTAATTATCAACTGGTTCCAATGTGATGTTTGTTTGACATTAGTCAAAGCCCTTTTAAAAAAGCAAGGGAATTCTGAAATGCGTAACCATTCATGTTATGTTATTATTGCCGCCGAAGAAGAGAAATCGAATGAAGTTGATCAAAAGTTCGAACGCATCACCAGTACATCAGTAGATTTGGTAGAAGCATTTGCCCAATTCTCCATATTATCATCTCAACATGGCTCCCCGATGGACAGCGAAGATATTGCAAGCGTTCTGCCCAAAACACCACTTGCAATAAAAAAGGATTGGTAAGTACCATTATTATTATTTTTGCAACATTACTTTATCCGTCTTACGTTTAGCCGTTAAACCGCGTTTCCGTTTTTTACATTTTATGATTTCATTCCGCCGCCTACCGTGTATCCGTTTAACCGCGTTTCCGTACGTTAAACTTTATGATTCCATCCCTTAAGCGGTTAGATAAGAAAATGAGCAAATGTCTCTTTGATATTAAATTCCTATTTTATTATGTTTATTTATCATATTTCCCATGGGAGAAACAAAGCGGAGATTTAAGTCATTCATTTTCGTCTATAGTTTAAGCACCGTCTTCCGTTCCATATCTCGAATAAAGCAAATTAAGTCGTCTATAGGCGCCATCTATTATTATCCCAAAGCTTTGCGCATGCTTTCAAGCAAATAGAAATAAGTTAATGCAAGTTAAAAAAATTCGGCGAATTCAACTGATTTTATGAATTGACGTAACAAACGTCACAACAATATTTTGTTTTGATTTAGACAACACCGTCGATTTAAATTAATTAAAAGAAAAATATAAAAATAACTTTAAAAATGGAAAAAGAATTTGCTGTGGAAGCTATTATTAATAAACGTTCTGTAAACGGGAAGCAAGAGGTAAAATTGACATGAAATTGCTGAAACTACAAAAAAAAATGATTCATTACAATTGTTTCAGTATTTATTAAAGTGGGTGAATCATAAAAAACCATCTTGGGAGCCAAAAACAAGTTTGAACAGCAATTGTTACGATATGCTTATAAAATTTGAAAAATCTCTCGGTCCAGAATTTTTGGGTATGAATTTGAATGTTTTTTTTTTTAAATTATTTCAATAATATTTCTTTTATTACATTAAATTTTAGGTGTAAAAAAAGAAAATAATCGTGTGACGTTTTTGGCAAAATTTGCTGAGAAAGCACCAAAGGTCCTTCAATTAAGCGAAGCAAAAAAATATGTATTCAATGCGATCACCTATTTGGAATCGAAAATGGTTTGGTTTGATGAAGAGAACGGTCCACAGCAACAAATGAGCTCAACTTTGGTGAAAGTCCGTGACGACGATAGTACCATTGTTTGTAAGAATGATTTAAATTTATATTGGATATCATACACATATAGATCATACAATTCAATTGCTTATGTATATTTATTTCTTTTTGAGTGGTTTTTCAGATGCAACAAAGGGACGTGAAGGTTTGGTGTATTTTTTTAAATACGAGAATGACGAAATTGCCATCATGAAAGCCGAATCAGCTGTTGCTATGCACCCACATTTGGTGTTCAATTATTTACTTAAATACATAAATTAATATTCCATGGCATTACAAATGTTCACTTTTTTAACGCAATGAATATAAAATAAATATTTTACAAAAAAAAGGAATTTTTTCTTTGTAAATCATTGTAGAATAATGATCAATTATAATTTAAAACTTTTTATGAATCTTATATGAATGTAGTCATCACAGTATCCATTGAATTGCTATTGTATCCATTGAATATATATATATACATATACATATATATATATAAAAGGCGCGCTATGTCATGTTCGGTTTGTTTTTTTGCTTGTGTCAGTGTTCCATAGTATTTTACACAACATTCTATTGCGGAACATTCAGTGGTCAACACACGTTTTTTTCGGCGGAACAAAATATTTTTTTTTTTCGTACTCTTTTACTATTCATCGAATATGGCAAAAGTCAAAGGATCAACAGCAGCCAAACCATTATTGGCAAAAGTTTCATCATGTGGTGTACGCAAAAGAAGTAAGATTACAACTATCGTTTGAGAATTTAAAAATATTTTGAATTCACTGGTGTAATTATTTACATAGAGAGAATATAGGAGACAAAAATATTAAATTTATTTTTTTTTTTATTTTTAAAGACACTCGTGCCGACACACATAAATTAATGGTGGCCGAATATTCTAAATGCAATGTTCGCATCAATCGAAATTCGTCTTTGGATGAATTAATTGTTAACCATCGAGCTGCCAAAATTGCGTCACGTCGAGCAACAATTGCTTTGGGTCGTACTGTCAATTCATCAACAGCTTCATCAATGGTTTTATTCAAAAAAATTACAAATACTCCGTTTGCTTCACGTCGCCGTTCAGTTTGTGATAGAGTAAATAATTATGAAAACAATTTGCAGGCTGGACCGAGCGGCATGCAAAAAACTAACGTTATAAATTGCAGCTTATCTGGCAGAATTTTTGAAAAATCTTCTGAATCAAATAAAAATTATACAACTGATATTGATGGGGTGGACAACTCGATGTCTGTACCGATTAATGAAATTGACGATATTGTTAATGAAAATGGTGGCACACCTGACGAAGTGGTTGTAACATCCGAAATAAATGAAAATTTAATAACTGACATCGCCACTGAATCGAATGAAATGGCTACGTACAATCCAGTGACTGAGATTGAGCAGCATGGAAAAAAATATCGAACCTGAAACATCCAACACAAATGAAAATAATGCAAACGATATTGTTACTGATTCGAATGAGAATGCTATGGATAATTCGGAGCCTGAATCAAGCGTTATTCAAAAAATTATTAATGGAAGTGGTTGTTCACAGGAAAATGAAAACATTGAACCAAGTGAAAGTTCAACTTTCAATGATGCTGATGCAAACAAAGAAAATGTAACACCAGAGAACGTGTCTCCGAATACGGAAGAAATTTTGTTGCCATTTTTGCCACCGGTCATGCTAAATGATATTTCTGTAATGAATTCATCAGCCATACTTGATTATACTGTGCCGAATGTATCCATGTTGCTTAAACCAATAACGCCAAATGCATCAAAATTGTCACCAATAAATGTTGAAAAGGATCTTATTATCATGGACGATCCGTCATCGGTCATTGACAGTTCTGTTCCAGATATACTCGATTTACCTGAACCAATCATTCCAAAACAAGCAAAAAAAGGAATCAAACGTAGCGTTCCTGGACTAGTACCAATGTGTGATTTGAATGTGACGTCCATAAAAAAATATGGTCCAGCCAAAGAGGTGTCAAATGCTTCAAAGTTAATTTTGTGCATTCTTGATAAGTTTGAACAACAAAAACAACACACGGTTCCATGTGAAAACCTCATATCCAACGAAAGTATTGATGAATCTGATCAAAGTTTTGGCCATCTCGGATA
Source organism: Resseliella maxima (assembly GCA_029041755.1). Classification (NCBI taxonomy): domain Eukaryota; kingdom Metazoa; phylum Arthropoda; class Insecta; order Diptera; family Cecidomyiidae; genus Resseliella; species Resseliella maxima. The sequence goes on from JAQOWM010000029.1 coordinate 25,648, forward strand.
TAGTGATTCTGTTGATTCCGAATAATTTATATCTTTCTTTCCATCCATTTTTTTTTTACATTTTCTAAATTTTTTACATTTTAATAATGATCGCAAAATAAAGTTTGTTTTTCTTTTCATTTCTAAAATTATCAAGCGCATGTTAAACATATATTTAGCTTCAAACAGAAGAATAATAAAAAAATGTTAATTGAATAAAGGAAATAATAATGTTTTTAATAGTAATTTTTTGGATTTAAATTACAGGCATTACAGAAAAAAATAATTTATCAAATTTGGAAAAATATAATTTGGACATTACACCACATTATACTTATTGATTACTGAATTGAATTAAATTAAATGGAAGAAATGGAAAGTCCGATTGAAACCATCCACATGAAAATCGTTCATGAACTTTTTTGCGATATGTAAATCAATAAACGGACCTATGCTTTTCCGAACTAACTCCTGAAAGTATACTTTTCGCTTTATATTATAAGTTTTCAACATTTCACAGTTGTACACAAATTAGTAGGTCAATTACCTTATCGAATAATGGAATAAATCGAATGAGAGAAATAGAAATAAAATGAGTTATTCATCAATTTTGATATCATTCCATTTTTTTTAAATTAATTATTTAGTGATTTAAAATATGTCGTATACCATTTTATACAAAAAAATGCATACGAATTTATTCTTTATTTTTTTTTTTTTTTTTTGTTTTGTTTTTTTTTCCAATGTATACCAGATTTGTTATGATTTTTGAACTGAGTAACTGTGTATAACTCAGAAAGCATCAAATATGCTCAGTTACGTTTGTTCTTCACATGAAATAATTGCACTTCTTATTAAAAAATTCTCCAGAAATTTCATATAAGAATCAAAATGCGATATTGTAGAATAAAAAGTTGCGAAAATTTTAAAGGAGTTCAAAACTTCCTTGTGCACATGTTCAGGTTAAATTTGAAAGATTTTCTTTTTTTCTTAATAATGAAACATCGAACAAAAAATAAAAAAAAATAAATAGACAATACATTTTTGCAATAATTATCAAATATATGTTTTTAGTTTTCCTAAGGATCCAATCGTTCGCAAAAATTGGGAAAAAGCATTGAACGGTCAAGAATGCGGTTCAAGTAGAATGATTTGCATCGATCATTTTACACCTGATGATTACATAGTATCGAAAAATAGATATATATTGAAACCTAATGCGATTCCGACCGTATTCAGTGTTATTTTAATCGAGATAAATGAAAATGAGCTTGAGGAAAATGAATTTGACGCCCAAAAATTGAACCACATTTTTGAAACTGGAACAAAAAAAAATTATGAGTCACTCGAAAATGAAAAATTACAAAAGGAAATTGAAAAACTCAAAAGAGAAATTGAAAGTGAAAAAATCATTTCGAAAACACGCATTGATTATTATAAAGAACAGAAGCAGCAGCAAGCAAAAGAGATCAATGACTTGAAACAACAAATTAAACATTTAAAAGATTCTGTGAATCAGCTGACAAACGAGAGAAATATCACATTCTCTGGGTTAAATGTAAATAAATTAAATTATTATAAAACAGCTGTAGATGTGAAACAATTCTTTATAATATATTTTGTTAATTTATTTTTTATAGGATAAACAAAACGAAATCATAAAGTGTTTAGTTTACAAATTGAAAGCAACTCAAAAATATTCTAAAACGATTCGTCAATTTTGTTTCACAATGCACTATCACAGTCCACGCGCGTACGAATTTCTTCGTGAAACATTTAACAATCATTTGCCACACACAGGTACAATTAGATCTTGGTACGCCAATTCTGACCTAAATACAGCGCCCAATGTCATCAATGAACATTGTATGAATATTTTAAAAAAAAAAGTGATAGAAAAAGCTGAAAAAGGGAAAAATTTGATTTGCGGTTTGGTGTATGATGAGATGTATATTCACAAACATATCCAATGGTCAAACAAGGATCGGAAACTTGTTGGATATGCAAGTGTTGGTAATAATAATAACACGGCCAATGATGAAACACAAGATAAAATGACAGTTGCTAACCAAGTACTGGTTTTCATAGTGAGTGCAGTGAATGATTCATTTCAATTACCAGTAGCATATTACTTCATTAGCTCGTTGAATGGTGAGAGCAAAAAATCTTTGGTAGAAAAAATGATTGAAGAACTGATGGACTGTAATATTATTGTTTCTCACATATCATTTGATGGAGTTCAAGCAAATAAAACGATGTGTAAATTACTCGGCGCTACATTAAATGTGTATTCGCCATTTTTCAAACCCTATATTCGAATAAGACATCAACATATTTATATATTCTTTGATGCTTGTCATATGCTTAAGCTAGTCCGGAACAATTTATCTGCGAAAGAAAAATTATTTGATGTTAATGGAAATTCAATTAAGTGGCAATATTTTGTTGATCTAGTGCGTATGAATGATCATGGTTTTGTTTTAATGCACAAAATGAATCAATCGCACATTGAATGGAGAAGCAAAAAGATGAAGGTAGATATTGCTGCCCAGACATTTAGCGAATCTTCTGCATCGTCGATGGAATTCTTGATGAATAAAGATGTGTCTGAATTCACTGGAGCTAAACACACAATAAAATTCATCAGGACATTTAATCATTTGTTTGACGTTTTTAATACCAAGCACGATTATAACGAAAATTTATTCAAAAGAGCACTAAGCAATGAAAGTGCGGGAACTGTCTTCGAAATGTTTAATGATGCTATCGCATATATCAAAGGACTTAAAGTATTGAACGATAAAGGAAAAACAATTAAAGTATGCCAATCGAGAATCAACACTGGCTTCAACGGTTTTATAATCAACATGATTTCACTGAAGATGATATTTGAAGAATTCGTCCAAGAAAAGCAACTTATCAATACAATTAGTACATATTGTTTTCAAACTGATGCTGCAGAAATTCTTTTTGGTAAAAAAAATCAGTTCTAACATAAAATTAAAATATTATTTATCTCTTAATTCTTTTTCAATAGCTAAAGTTCGATCTATGTTTGGTTGTAATGACAACCCAACATGTGAGCAGTTTTCGGGTGCCTTTAGAAAATTGTTAGCATACAACACAATTATGTACTCAAAATTTTCCAATTGCAAATTATATGATGATGAACACACATTCTATTCCAATATACTGTCAATTTCGTCAAAAAGATCAGCAAACAACAAATTTGAAGTGAATGATTGTTTGAATGTCAATGAGGAAGACATTTTAGACCTCTATGACAATTTACATGAAATCAAAGAATCAGAAAAAGAAGAACATGAAAAAATAGACGACCTTACTGACTGCTCCATCGCAAACATCGCTAATTTTATTGAGAAAAGAATCAAGTTAATCAAACAATTTAGCTGTATGTTGTGCAAGGATATTTTTAAAGAGAATACGAAATTATCGGAACATGTTGGATTAAAAACCATTGAAAGACCCTGTGACAGCACATTTAATATATGTAAACAAACTGAATTTTTTATGAAAGCAGCATTGTTGACAGGAACGATAAACTTTAAAATAATATATCATGAAATCCTACAAAATCTTGATTTCGACACACTTTATGACAAGACGGATTTCACTGATCACTGTGACCACAAAATTTTTCTAATTCGTTTTGTGGTTGATGAATTTATTCGGATTAAGGGCACACATCTTGCCAAAACTGAAACATTGAATGAACATAAAAATTCCCTTCGAGTTAAATTTCATAAATTGACACATTATTTGGGTCAGTAGTAAATGATTTTATCGTTAAATTTTAAAGTTGTTATTTTGCATATTAATATGTAATACATTATTTCACATAAAAATAAATATTCTATATTTGACCAAATTCAACAAGTATTATGATTAAAAAAAGAATCTTCCGCAATTTTTTTTACTAAAACCACTTGAAAACATTCATAAACAAAATAAATAAACATAAAGTGACACTTTGCTGTCAAACCAAATACTTTTTTATGTATTAGTCAATTCGCTTCAATGTTCGTCCCAGTTCGCTCTTTTTCAATAATTAAGTTACTCAAAGCGTTCAAAAAATGAGTCGGTTACATTGTAAAAAATATAGATGGCGGTAACTGTTCGCAAAAATTGAATAGTATGAAATTTGACAGCTGTATTTGAGATATGTTCCGTTCAACCGTTTATCCTTTTAACCGCGTTTCCGTACTTTCAACTTTGTGATTCCATCCCTTAGCGGTTAGATAAGAAAATGAGCAAATGTCTCTTTGATATTAAATTCCTATTTTATTATGTTTATTTATCATATTTCCCATTGGAAAAACAAAGCGGAGATTTAAGTCATTCATTTTCGTCTTTAGTTTAAGCACCGTCTTCCGTTCAACCGTTTATCCTTTTAACCGCGTTTCCGTACTTTCAACTTTATGATTCCATCCCTTAAGCGGTTAGATAAGAAAATGAGCAAATGTCTCTTCTTTATGTTAAATTCCTATTTTATTATGGTTATTTATCATATTTCCCATCGGAAATTTTATTCACTCATATCCGTTTTTTCTTTAAAATGATTGTTTTTCTCATTCGTTCGTTCACAATAAAAATTACACACATTGTATTTTCTTGATGAAAGTTTTACGCGGATTGGCATCAAAGTGTATATTTGAAAGTTTTTACAAAAATCTGATTGTTAATGAAAAAGATGAAAAGATAATATAAGCGAGTGTTTTGCTAAATGCGTGCGTGCGGGCGGGCGGACGGTAAGTAAGTGCTTTTCTAAAAGTAAGCGGGCGGACGGTAAGCGAGTGCGTTATCAAAAGCGGGCGGGCGGAAAACGGATGCGTTAAATGACGCATTGCCGCTCCGCCCGCCCGTTTTCCGCCCGCCCGCCCGGGGACTTATGTCACTGAGCCATTTTGTCATCTTTAGCAATTTATATTTAAGGTGAACACACGCAAAGGAATGTGCAATCAGCAATTATAACTTACAACAATGTAATTGGATAAAGAAAAATCATTATTATTTTGAATGTCAATTGAAGCAGTCGAACTTTCATTTAACAATGATCTTACATATTATTAATGCCGTGAATACGGTAATCGGATCTATTGGTATTATGTTATTGTATATCAGCTGTAAATTGTTCTTTTTTTATGAATATGTGATTTGATATGAATTAATTTTGATTACTTTTTAAAAATGATTTTTTTTTTTTTTTGTTTTCGGTTTTTCATATTACATAATTTTAATTTGATGTGTAGACACACAGAAAAAAATTATGCACTATTCACAACCATTGTGAATTACAACATTTGTTGGACAATTCACAACTTCATACAAAAAATGTTGGAATTTTGGCAATCACAACGTACGGTTGTGAATAGTGCATAATTTTTTTTTCTGTGTGGACAAATTTCGATATAAAAAAAATGAATGTATTTTGCAGTTTGTAATACTTTCAAGTGGACTTCTTTTTACATAAGTCCAGGGTTCTTTTGTCCATATTTTTTGTTATGAAATTGAAACATTTAAGGTTTTTTATTTTTACATTTTGTAAATGTGAATGAACTACCTAGGAAAAGGAAAAAAAAAATACTTTCATCGATAGAAAACTTGGCAAATATTCACAATTTTGGGCAACTGGAGTGGCCTATTTACGACAGAATATTCGAAATCTGTTCAATTTCTGATTTTAAAGCCATGGCAAATAATATATATTAAAAACCCTGCAGGTCATATTAACAAAGCAACCATTACGAATCACAGACTCAAATGAAAAACTCCAAATAATCGAAAAGTACCACACAGACGAACTCTACGGAGGACACTGTGGTCAAAAGAAACTACACGCAAAATTACGCGACAATTTTTACTGGAGAAATATGTCAAGGGACATAGCAAAATACGTGAAAAACTGCAAACTATGCAAGATATCGAAACCGAATACGAAAACAAAGGAACGATTAGTTATAACCAAAACACCATGTAGACCATTCGAAATAGTGCAGATGGACACTATAGGTCCGATGCAGAAATCAGAAAATGGAAATTTATACGCAGTCACATTGATCGACGAAATGTCAAAATGGCTGAATATTATACCGATAAAAAATAAAACCGCTAAAGAATTGGCTAACGCTATTTTCACCAACCATATTTTACTTTTAGGACCAATGAAAGAAATAAAAACAGACAGAGGAACAGAATATAAAAATGAATTAATGAAAGAACTCTGCAAACTTTTGAAAATTAACCATAACACATCAACTGCCTATCACCACGAAACAGTGGGACAAATCGAAAGGAGTCATAGAACTCTCAACGAATATTTGCGAATCTATCTAAATGGTAAACTTGACCAATGGGACATTTTCGCAAAGTATTTTCAATTTCTATACAACATATCGAAAAACAGTAGTCTAGGGGACAAATATAGTCCATACGAAATAGTATTTTTGAGACAACCGAATATGCCACATGAAATTTTAACAGGGAACATCGATAAACTATACAATGTTGATGATTATGTCAAAGAAACCGAAATAAAATTGAAATTGATTTACAAAGAAACAATAGAACTAATAGAAAAAATGAAATTACGCAATAAGGAAAAGTACGACAAAAACGTTAATCCAATAACAATAAGAGAGGGAGACATAGTAAAAGTAGAACGTCAACCCAACGAAAAATTCAAACACATCTATGATGGACCTTTTCTTGTAGGAAAAGTCGAAAATTCCAATGTAACAATAAAACTTGAAAATGGAAATCTTGAAACAATCCACAAAAACAGAATAATCATTTACTAAAAACACATTTTTATTTTCAAAATCTTAACGAAATTACAAATCAAAATACATAAAAGCAAACCACATTCAAACAATTACTAGTATTAAGAGAAAAGCAAAAAAAAAAATAGTAAAAACAATGTAACAAAAATGAGCAATGAATTAGATTCACAATTTTTTTTACTAAGAGGGAAGGAATAAGAAAAACAAATAAATTTATAACAATAGCAATACTAGCAAAAACATCTAACAGTCCGAATAATGTTATTTTCAAATCTTAATCATACCAAATTGTAATAAACAAAAATTGTAAACCTAACTTCATTTTAAGAGGAAAGGTGTAACGCGGTGCGTCAACGCATGCCGTACCGTAATAAGCCTAATATTCAGAAATAAAGATACAGTTAGTTCATTACTCACACCCGTGGCGTTTAGTTCATTACCTCCGTTACAGATATAGATTGGTAACAGTACATAAGAGTAAGTACAAGTAATAAATATACATATATGTGCAAAGAACATAATTTACAATCCTCATATATCTGTCCGAATTAAAGACTCCATTAATTCGAACGATAGGCGTCACTGGACCGTCATATCCAATGGCACCCCAATAATTTCTGGTAAGACGGCCACATCGATCCTTCACCTTCAAGTATTTCGGTTCGTATCGTGTGCCGACTGGACGATAAACTTTGGTGCTTCGCGTATAATTGGTGCTGAACAATTTTTCATCGCTGAAGATGATCGACTGAAGTTTGTCGTCATCCCACTGCTCGAGCATGACTTGGCAGAATGCAATGCGATAGATGCGATTTTCAGGAGTCAGACGAAGTGTGTTTGAAGCAGTACGACATCTTCATCCATGTTGACGGATAAGCGCTGAAATAACGCTGACGTTCACGTGGAATTCACGGGCGAAACCCACAGCGTTCAAAAATGGATCTGCCGTCAAACGATTGATGATGTCCTCTTGTTGCTCAAAACTTAAAACATGTGGTCGACCTGGTCTTGCGCGTTCATTGAGGTCACCCTCCTCCTCATATCTCTTCCACCACGTTCGAGCGGTTCTCTCCTAATTTAATGAACCACAACATATTTAACACCACTATCAAACCAAAGATTTCGAGGAAAAGTTACAATAAATAATCGAACTTACGCTACAACCGCACTGAGCAGCTATTTCACGCCATGTCAATGAGCTATAAGTTCTCATTGCAATGATTTTGGATTTTTTTTCCAGAGATAAATGTTGTCTAACCATAATTGCGACGATAAATTGCACGGAAATTGACAGATAATGAATGAATAATATCGATTATGAAATTCAAATATGACATTTCGCAGCGTGCAAGTTTGCAACAGGTCGGAAATAAATAAGAGCCAGAAATAATTCATGTGAAACAGATTTGAAAAATTGCATTAATTTGCTGCAAAAAATTTCGGATGTTTATTTCATGTAAAACTAAGCCCTGAAAGCAACAACAAATCATGTGTTTTTTCCCTTCATATAAGAATTTATATGTGATAAACAAAACATATGTTATCAAAGGGGAACTTCAAATGTCGACCAATACATTCAAAAGCATCATAGAATTGTGTAGCAATACACATTTGCTTGCTAACACAAATGCGCAATACACTCAATAGTAGTTCTCGGCACATGCACACACTAGGAACTATGAAGTGAAAGACAAGCAAAGAAAACGTCATCACTGGTTATGCTTCGAAGCATGAACGTAGTAAACGAGTGAGTGAGCGCATACAAACAGAAGAATATTTTTATCGAATAACAACTAATACACGCATAGCGCTCGTTTGGTTTTTGTAGTCGCAAGATGATTGTTTATCATTCCATTCGCTTGTCACTCGATTTCTGTATAATGCATTGGAGTGAAGAGTGACACTATGGAGCATGAAATGAATGCTTGCCAACCAACTGTCATCGCGGCAGTTTCTAAACAAAGTCGACTGTACATTATAATCAAAGTCATTCAAGAGTGATGACTCTTTGACGGTGAGAAGTTTGTTAATACTCGCATCAATCCACAAGTTGTTTTTATTCTTGCGAGCTATTTTGTTTATATTGCCTGCAGCCAAGCAAAATCTAACTAATTCCGAGTTATTTTCGTTTTCGTTTATCTTTTCCATATCTAACAACTGTGGAAACATTTTCTGAAGAGAAGAAATCAATTCTTCTCTAAATTTTGAATTTTCGGTTAAACATTCTAGGCATACAGACATTTTGTTAACTACTTCATTTGAAACATTTAAAAAATGTTCAAAAACTATGGAGTAAATAAAATGATCAGAATGACCTTTCAAGTTTCTTGGGTTTAACACACTTGATATATATTTAATTATTTGAGAGGCTGCGCGGAAAAATGTTACACAGAAAAGTTCCGTGAAAAAATGTTATTATTCAGTTTCAACATACAAAAAACAACAACAAATACATTGAATAATAATATTTTTCCACGGAACTTTTCTGTGTAACATTCAATTTGAGTGCATTGAATGCTGTACATTGACAGTATGACAAATTCGCTTTAACCTCCATCTAGTGACACTCAAGTCTCCATATATAGAACAAAATGTATCGAGAAATATTGTATTGTGTTCAGAAAAATAAATACACTTAAATTCATTTAACATATCACAGGCGCCATTGTTGAACCTTTAGTATTCGAAGCACAAAAAAATCATTGAATAGTCCGCTTGGTAACATTTCAAACAAAAAATGTATAAATTAGTTGATTGTTTCCTATTCTTCTTATACCTATATTGGGAATTTATTGCCTCTTCAGAACCTGATGAATTTCGATCACTTTGGTAATTTGACGGTGGTGTTGGCGATGAATAAGAAGAGATCGTTTGATTTGAATTGGATGATGGTGGCCGTTGATTGTAATGATGTACTAAAATGTCAAATGTCATAATGACATGACAGTTCAATATACTGTCAACAGCTCTCATCAGTTGAGCATCAACCTGCATTCATACAACACATGCAGAATTATTATATTTACAGTATCATAAATAAATCAATTAATTAATTTTAAGCATTAAAATTAATGTGTCTTATTTAAAAAGTATCTTACTTTTTACATGGTGTCAGAAGTAAAAATAATACATAAAAAATTCAATATTAAAGTAAATATTCACCAGAATTAAATAAATACAAATTTTGTCATCGGAAATTGTGTTTCGCAACAAGTCAACAAATTGTGAAATACTAAACACAAATATCATCGGAAAAAATTCATGTGAAAATCGAATCATCGGGCAGAATAAATTGATCATCGGAATAAAATATTGCTTGCAAAAAGTGATTTAAGCAATATTTACGAATAAAAATAAAATTCACCGGATATTTTTACTAATTTCATCGGATAAAAGTCAAAATGGGAGATTCACGGAAAACAATAAGAGAATTGGATTGTACAAATCTCTCAGTGGAATGGAAAAATTGGAAACGTGATTTTTCGGTCTACATGATTGCAAATGACAAAAATAATCAGCCGGAAACAACTAAAATTGCAATTTTTCTATGGTTAATCGGAACAAAAGGTGCAAATATTTACAACACATTGTTTCCCAATGATGGATCGCAGAACGCATTGCTTGGTACAGTTATCACAAAACGAACGGTACCGGCAGCGGGTGCTGTAGCAGAGCATACGGTAGATGAAACAAATCAACGCACACTGTACACACAAAAAACATTTGGGGTATGTTCATGATATTCATTGGTGACAATATATGTTTACCACAGTTGTACCTGATTCTACCACATGCAAGTTTTTATAAATATGTGCGCATGTCGAACAGACTTATTGTGAAAAAGTTTTGCTGTCAAACTAATACTATGTCACATTTATTACGTTGCATGTGGTAGAGTCAAATACAACTGTGGTAAATATGTATTGTCACCAATGAATATCATGAACACACCCCAAACGTTTTTTGTGTGTATGAAGTGTTGACGGCATTTGACAAACATTGTCTACCACAAAAAAATGTGGCGATGGAATCATTCAAATTCAACAATTTGGTTCAAAAAGAGC
>JAQOWM010000456.1:0-35321 GCA_029041755.1 Resseliella maxima
TGTATATGATTTCGCCTGCTCAATCCCAAATCAGGCAGAAATCACATACTTTGTGAAAATCAAGGAAATAATAAAACAGAAGTGTTTATTTTAAATATGAATTTATTTTATTTTATTCAATATTTATTTACAACTTATTCACTGTACTTATTATTTCACTTTATGATTATCACTTTATGGAAGTCCTGATGGAACTGACTCGATCCACTTAGATTCGGCCGTCCTTATATATGATTCTAAGCAAGCTTCATTGAGTTGCCGGCAGATGTAAGGACAGTCGAATTGGAGTGGGGATAATCTTAACTAGTCTATGTATCTTAATGAACTAAAGTAATTTCGAGTTGAGTAAATTAATTAATGAAATAAATTATTAATTCATTAATTTAATATTTTATTATTTTATATTAATTTATTAATTAATTATAATAATTTGTAATTGAATATAATTTAAATAATATTTATCTGATTCATTCATTAAATGTGTGACGGTGATCGCATATGCATCGTTGAATATTCTCGTAATTTGGATGTTATTCAATGATGCATAGCTGAGCCGGCTACACTGCCCTCGTTATTAAAAAAGGTTTAATTTATAGCAAAATTTTGATATTTTCAAAGCATTTTATTACATGATATTTATTCTGTAAATGGCGGAAATGAAATCAAAAAGAATTGTTGATATGATAATACATTCAACTTTTTTTGTTATAAAAGTAGGTTGATTAATTTCAATTTGTGTCAAAAAAAAAAAAAAAATGATTTTTGTGTTGAACTTTGTTTTATAAATGTGAAGGTGTTTAGAATTCGTGCGAAAAGTGTGAAAAGAGGTAAAGTGTAAAATAATGGTTGAAATTGAATGTGTTTTTTTTTTTTTTTTTTTTTTTTTTTTTTAAAAATATTACCATAAATAATTATTTTATTGAAAATTATATTGTTCTAAGTGGAGTAAGTATCATTATGAGTAGAAAAAGGTGAAAAATTTGAATTCTTGTAAAAAATAATTTCATGTATGAGTACATGAATAGAAAATGAAGATATATAATAAGAGAGAAAAGGGAGAAAATACAAAAAAGGCTGAACAAATGTTTTGATCATACTTATTCAACCATTCCGTAATGTTAGTTGTTTGTATAGAAGAGGTAAGAAAATTTATTTTGATAAAAAAAAATGATATTTTTCTTTGAATATAATTTTTTGTCTTATTTTGATGTTCAATTACAATTTGTGTATAGTTAGTATTTCATTTGTGTATATTTTATGTAAGGTAAATTTTCAACTTGTAAAACATATTGATATAGAATTGATTTTTTTTTTTTCTTTTTCGCCATATTATTTTTTTTTCAAATTTAGAATGATTATGTTTGTTATTGGAGAAACTTTTAAAATGTATTTGTCGCATAAATGACTTTGTGAATTTGGGAATTCCCCAAGTATTTTTATGTTTTCAAATATTACATTTGAATATATTCTTTATCTCTCTCAAATTCATTATTTTTTGTTATTCAAGAACTACTTTTATTAAAATATAGTTCTCAAAGAGTTACATATTTTTTATTAGAAACATATGTTTTTCAAGGATAATAGAGAAGTTGCTCTTTTTTTCAAGATGTAACTATCTTTCAGTGATTTCATAGGTCATTGCGTAATGCGTACATAGTTTATGGCTTTTCTCATGTGATTATATTAGAGATGGATTATTACATGAGAAATAAAGAGAAACAATTATTTTATGATATTTTTGAGGCATGGGAGATTTTTAAGATTTTGTTCTTTTCTTAAATTATTCAATATTTCGTTTTTAACATGTTTTTGAGAATACATATTTTATCATTTCGTCAGTCCAAGTTTTGTCGTTGCTTAGTAGAGTTCTACTTTTGATTATGGATAAAGAAAATATCAACAATATGCAGGGGTTTGTATTAAATTTTCAAAAGTTTTTGTAAACATTGTGTAAATTATTGCGAAAATTGTTTTGTTCATTTATTTGTAATTTGTTATAAAAAGAAAACCATTTAATTTTTCATCTTTAGGGTTTTTAATTAATTTTATGGAATTTTTTTAGAATTTCATCGTTCATTTTTTCTGTTTCTGATGAAAACGATTGCGAGAGCGTTTATCAAGTGTCCGTTAAAGGAAATATAAAATTTAAGTATTTATTGAAAAATGGAGAAAAGGAATATGGGCAAGTTCTTGATAAGTCTAATGTTTCCAAGATTGAATTTTGTAATGGAGAGGATGGTAAAATCAGGCCTTCTATAATTCCCGTAAAGAAGTGTGAGTATTGTTTTATGTATCGATTTTTATCCTTCTTATTATTTATAATTTCATATGTTTCTTTTATTCTTGTTTTACAGCCGAGTCCCAAAAGATTGTAAAACGGAAAATGTATTGGATGGCTGACGGTTCCCAAATATTTGGCAGTTTCGCTGACAAGTTTTTCCAAAGAACGCGGGATGAAATAAGGGAAGTTGTTAGTCATATGAATCATGCAACGCGTTTTTACATGGGCGTCAAGTTTTACAGGGCTAATGAAATCGATTTTAAATCTGAGAATATTGAAATAAATTACTCAAAAACTGAAATTTGTAATTTGTTGGGTGTTCAGCGAACTATCATAAAGAATTTTGCTTTGAAGTTGGATGATCGAAAATCTTTGAAAGCGGTGATGAAGAAATATCGTTTTTTATCGCCGGTTGAGTGTAATCCTTTTCGTCATGAAAAGTTTTTCAAGAAATATGCTACTAATTATGAGCAATTGAAGAATGAAGGAAAATTTGAGTTAGGACAAACCCTTCAGAAGAAAAAGAAATAGAGTGTAATCGTTTTTATTGCTATATTCTTTTGATTCTCATGGTTTAAATATGTTATGTCATATTTTATTTTGTTTAAATAAAAATTATTTTCCATGAATATTAGTGTGATTTTATTTTTGGGAATTGGATTGGTTTTTATTTGAAACAGATGTTTAAGAGATCAAAAATGTTGGATTTTTTCGACTTTTCTCTTTTATTTATTTTCGTTCCTTGTGTCTTGGCGGTTTTTTCTTTTGATTACGTTTGGGAACATTGTGAAATTACTTTACTCACAGTACACTTTGTATTAGGTAAATTGTAAGTATGGTCTTGGCCAATAAAATCTCATTTGTAGTGTTGGTTTTATATGTTTTCGTGCTTTTATCTCATGAGTATTTCATTATTTGATTTATTATTATTTTTTTTTTTTTTTTTTTTTTTTTTTTCATATGCAAATTATAATCAATATTATGTTGAAGGATTATTAAAATTTAAATGTAAATTAATTTTTTCGCGTTTTTCGCTCGCGGTTTTATCGCCAGGCGCCAAAAAAACGATATGAAATTTTCAATTTAGTAATAGGCGCGCAGAATCGATAGCATAGTTATTCATTAAGTCAAGGCGCATTTAAGATGCTTTCCATAAGAATACATGGCATTTGTGAGAGTGAGATATGTGTACGTATTTAGTATTTCGCATGTATATTGAAAATCGTATGTTTAAGGGATGTTAGAGAAAGTCAAATATGTTTTGTATATACACATAGTCGTTGCCGTATAGCATGAACGTAGAAAATGAGTGAAAGAGGATAGTCGAAGAGTACGTTGTATGAGTGATCGTGCATGTATGTATTGGTATGCACTTCACTTGATCCCTGACATATGATTTATATGTACAAGCATGATCGTAGGATACGGAGAGAAAGAACAGGGGTGGAGGATGTTTCTTTTTGATGTTTCTTTGTGTGTGTTAGTGAGTTATGTATGACTTTGGTTGTTTTATTTTGTATAATTGATAGTTTGCATGGAAGACGATAAGGCGGGGTGTGTTATCGGTTAGCATGTGTGAGTAAACGTCTTAGTTTTGAAAATGAGATTTTGAATTTTTAATTTTTAGTATTTGCTTATTCGTTGTGTATTACTCGTGATTTAAGGATGTGTCTATATTTTTTTTTTTTTTGAAAAAGTGATGATGCTAGTTAAAAATGACGATGCCAGTTTAAATTGACGATGCCAGTGAATAGAGAAAATATCGACGATGCCAGTTAAGTGTATTTTTAACATCTATTGATGATGCCAGTTTATGCGTTAATTTGAGATACTAGAGACGATGCCAGAAATGATTGTTTAAGATATTTTATGTATTTGTGTAATAGTTTTTGGCGATGTCAATTTTAAATAACATGATTCCAAGGAAAATTTCATAAGATGATTATATAGTCTAAAATTGTTGATATTGATAATTTTTATTTTGGACCAATTGGTTTTTGTGAAGGAAAATGCGGCCATTCCATGTTTCCCAATCTTTTCTACATTCTGCGAATGTTTCAAGTGTTTATCAAAATATATATAGGTCATGGCCAATTGAAATAAGTAGTGAAATTGAAGTTTTAGCCTGTGAAACGTGTTATTATCCAGTGGTGAATTTAAATAATCTGCATGATACTATTCTTACGCAAACTCATATCTTTGGTGTTGTAGTGCAAACGCGTGATTTAATTAACGAATTTAAAAATTTTGATTTTGATAGCGAATGTGATTCTTTATGGGAAAAGGGTCTTGTTTGTGCTAATTGTGGATTTTTGTTGACTTTTTTAACAAGAGTGCCGGAAATTGTTTTGAACTATCAGTCAAATGAAGATGTTGTGATTTTAGATATATGTCGCTTGGAATCTGGAACATCTTTATCTCTTTTTAATTCATTCTTATCATATATGAATTAGTGATTAAAAATGTCATGTTCTAGTTTTGGATTTTCAATAAAAATAAAAAAAATAAATCGATTTCATTGAAATGTGAATTTTATATTTTGATTATGAACAATAAGTGATTGACTATATTGGATTTTTTAAGGGAAAGGAAAAAAAAGAAAAGACGACGAAACGAAAGATTTTTTGTGAGATTTATCGTGTAGAAACAATTTTAATGGATAGGAACTGGCGCGAATGAAATACAGAATATTTTAAAGAGTCTTTTATGTATTCCTTTGAACGCTTTGTATTCCATTCGATGTTAGTTTTCCCGCTTCGTTGTTATTTTAATTTTATCGTGATGAATTGAGTGTGAAAATGTGAATTATTTAGTTAGATTCATATCATTATGATTTACAAATAGGGAATATATTTGGATTGTTTAAGAAGTCGTATCGAATTGTCATCGGTAATTGTGGCCAATAATCAAATGAATACCATTTTCTCTTTTTATTGATTTTCTTCGGGATGAATCTCAGATGAATCTTGAGATGAATCTTCCGGTTAACATGTAATTCGAGAAAGTTTAAAATTCTTTTTGATTGAGATATATATTTCATATTTTGATTAATTGTAATAATTTCTTTTTCTTCAATTCTTTCTATATAATTCATAAAATTTCTTTCATTTGAGTAAGTAATCATTTTATTTTTGAAAAATTTATCCCGATATATATTATTATGACCAGTGTTGTAAATCAAACAAGCTTAATATAATATCAAAAATCGATTATCAATCGAAATGACTAAAAATATTATAACTTTATAGTTCAATTTTTCCCGAGACGTTCGTTAATACAGTTATTCTTTCATTTGTTAAAGATTTTTTGTTTTCAAGTTTAATCCCTTTTTTAAATTTTAATGTTCTTTTCGATATCCTATTATTGTTTTTCAAATGAATCATTTTTATATTGAGCTGTATTTAATTTGAGTCTTTGATTGAAGATAACTGCATTGTTATTAAGTTCAAGAAGTTTAAAATCTTTTACTAGTATATTTTTTCCAATATTCGGTTTTACTTTGTTCATTCCAATAATGATTTTCTTCACATGAGTTTTCAAAAGTATTTTTTGATGCAATTCTGGCTGCTAGTTTCTTTAGATTTTTATTCTTTTTCCTACATTCGGATTCGTGGTGTTTCCATTTTCTACAAAATGTGCAAAATAATTCTCTGCGAGGAATTTTTCCAAAATCATTGTAGTAATGTTTTAATAGTAAAAATTTAATTATTTCCCAATTAAGTTCATCCATATTGGTTAATGCATTTTTAGCATTTATTCCCATTTTCAACATA
Organism: Resseliella maxima; assembly: GCA_029041755.1. Taxonomy (NCBI): domain Eukaryota; kingdom Metazoa; phylum Arthropoda; class Insecta; order Diptera; family Cecidomyiidae; genus Resseliella; species Resseliella maxima. The sequence continues at coordinate 6,055 of JAQOWM010000456.1, forward strand.
ATTTGTTGGTAAAATAAATGTTGTTCATTTTTGTTAGAGCAAATAAAATATGTATTGTCTGCTTTCCGCATGAATTCGTTAAATTTTTTATATGATTCCCCGTTAAAATAAGGAATTTTATTTAGAAGATGTATGAACTTTGTATTTTGGACAAAATTATTAGGATAAATTTTACTTTTTGATTTGTTGTCAGGTTCATAATTTTGTGAATTTATATCAAATTTTAAATTATTATCATTTTTATCATATTCCGAGTCATTATCATGAATTGATAATGTTTCAACACAAAGTAAAATATCATTTTCGTGATCATATTCAGCCATGTTTATGAGTAAAAACAAATTTTTTCTTTGATAATATGCTTTGAAAACAGTCAAAACTTTACTCACTTTTTTTTTTTTTTGATTGAAATTTTCTTTCTTAGTGGTATTAATTATTTTTTTCTTAGTGTTAAATTCCCGATGAGTTGATTTTCAGTTGTTTCTTTTTGTTATGGTTGTATTATGTATATTTTGAAATATTTTTGATTCTTCGTCTATGTTTGGCGATAGTGTCCGAATTAAATGATGCCGGAATTTGAAAGAGTCAAGATAAATGGTGAATATTCTTCTCAGATATTTAGTGGTTTCCAAAGCCACATTTTCACAATGTCGATGTAATTATTTGGTATCAAATGTTGCTCCTGTTGTCAATTTGTGGTCTCGCTATGTGAGCTTGAGGATGCCAGAGTAATTGATTTTATCTTTTTACGATATATTGTTTTCACAATATCGGAGTGTCATGGTCTAAATATTGGTGTCGTAAAGCATTGATATTTTTCATGATGCCAAATCTGGATGATTCCAGGGGTTTTCTATTGTTTTTGACGGTTCCAATGTTTACCAATGTTAATTTTTTGACTATGTCAATGTTTGACAGTAATTTGACTATGTCAATATTCAACGATGCCCTTAGTTTGTCTTTTTGTCAATGTTTGTTCTTTTTGACAACATTTTCAACGATGCCAGGCTTTTTTATATTGTGTTTTATGGTTCCAACCAATTTTTATTGGGTTTGTCAATGTCAATGTTTGGACGATGCCAGGCTCTCTATATCGTTTTTAACAATGCCAATGTTTGGACGATGCAAGGCGTTTTGTATCGTTTTTGACGATGCCAATGGCTTACGATGCTAATTGCTTACGATGCCAATTGATTACAATGCCAACTGCATACGATGCCAATTGCTTACGATGTCAACTGCATACGATGCCAATTGCTTACGATGCCAATTGATTACAATGTCAACTGCATACGATGCCAATTGCTTACGATGCCAATTGATTACAATGCCAACTGCATACGATGCCAATTGCTTACGATGCCAACTGCATACGATGCAAATTGCTTACGATGCCAATTGCTTACGATGCCAACTGCTTACGATGCCAATTGCTTACGATGCCAAGTTCTTAGTTCGCAGCGCCAATTGTATATGATTTCGCCTGCTCAATCCCAAATCAGGCAGAAATCACATACTTTGTGAAAATCAAGGAAATAATAAAACAGAAGTGTTTATTTTAAATATGAATTTATTTTATTTTATTCAATATTTATTTACAACTTATTCACTGTACTTATTATTTCACTTTATGATTATCACTTTATGGAAGTCCTGATGGAACTGACTCGATCCACTTAGATTCGGCCGTCCTTATATATGATTCTAAGCAAGCTTCATTGAGTTGCCGGCAGATGTAAGGACAGTCGAATTGGAGTGGGGATAATCTTAACTAGTCTATGTATCTTAATGAACTAAAGTAATTTCGAGTTGAGTAAATTAATTAATGAAATAAATTATTAATTCATTAATTTAATATTTTATTATTTTATATTAATTTATTAATTAATTATAATAATTTGTAATTGAATATAATTTAAATAATATTTATCTGATTCATTCATTAAATGTGTGACGGTGATCGCATATGCATCGTTGAATATTCTCGTAATTTGGATGTTATTCAATGATGCATAGCTGAGCCGGCTACAGTAAGTTAATAGTATATTTAATGACATCGGTCGAACCCAATTTATCACCTTCCAAATAGAATTGAAAATAAAGATATTGCCAATCTTTTTGCTAATTTTTTTGCCTTTGCTAATACTCAGCACAACTTGAATTTATCTGACATTTGTAACATTGTGAACTTCATAAAATTCATTTTCTTCAGCTGATATAATATGAATAATATAAGGCTTCCGAAATATCAATAAAATCTTTAAGTTCCTGGTATGTATCTGCACTAAATTTAGGGATTGTGGCTAAACGGCGAATATATGATTTGCGTGGTGCTGTTTGATTGTTATTTAGTGAAGTATTTAAATTCAATTGTCTTCGCGGTTCATTATAGTCATAATTTTCGACTTGATTATGATCCAAATTTGGTAGAATATTGGGGTTAGTTCGTCGTAAAGATTGAAGATTATTGTCCATATTTTGTTGTGGTAAGTTTCGTGATAAATTATAGTTATATTCGGGGATGTCTGGCTGATCAAAATTATTATGTTCTGTCAATTGTATTCTTTCATTTAATTATTATTATTACTGCACCGAACAGCGTTTCTTCGCCAAAGGTCGTTTATTTAAATTATTTTAAAAGATTTACAATTAATTAACATAAAATAGTTGATTCAATAATTGTATCGAAACAACAATCCGTTCCCAATCCTAAAGATTTCGGAGCAAGTCTCTGTGATTGCTGAACTACAAAATGAATCAAAAAAAAACAAACAATTGTTGGTTAATCAATTGGTTTTTTAAACAATTCAATCAATCTTTTCTTAACTACTTCCGAGCTGATATTAAAGTCTATTACAAACTCATTCAAAAATTTTTCATTATAATATTTGTTGAATGTCTGAATTAAAATATTCAAAGGCATATTCTTTTGATAGCTATGATTAACAACATGAATTCTCAAGAATTCAATATTTCTGACAGAATGATATGGAATTCTAAATTGTATCGGCTGTCATTTCAACTGTCATTTCTACATGTGTTTTTTTTTCTTGCTCATTAATTTTTAAATTTAAAATAATTAATTGCGTAAACATTTAAAAAGTTTAATATTTTTAGCAAGATTAAAGTTAATTTTATAAGTGTGCATTGAAATTTATTCATTAAAAATAGTTGATTCATTATTATTTACAATTATTTGTGATTTCTATACAAGTATTAGTAATTGTTGTTGTAAATATGTCTACAGAAGAAGTTCATTGTTGTATTAAAAGTGAATGCAATGGTTTGAGATATGGTGGATTATCATTGATATGCAAATTTTGTAAAAATCTAATTTTTATTCAATGTATGAGGAAAAAAGAGGAAAAAGTAAAGACTCTACTTGAATATTTCAATATTTTGCGAAAGTCTGATAATGGAACATGGAGAGTTGTTATACCGTCAGATGAAAGTGACGTGAATTACAAATCTTTAGATATATTTTCGGTGAAAGTTCACCATTTGCAGTATCATGTGAAATTTGCACTGGTAAATTTAATTCAAGCAAGAAAGATGATATTGCTTTGAATTCGGAACAATTTCATGAGTGCTATAATGATACAAAAGGTGTAAATATTGAGACCAATGATGATAAAGATATCAGTTTAGAGAATCACGATTTGAATAATGATTTGGACAGCATTGCTAATGATGAGAATTTATTTGCTGATGTTATGAGCAGATTTGAAGTTTTAAAGGCGCAAAATAAAATGCCAAATAAAGGTATTTTTTCAATTCACTTGTCAAGATTTAAAAAAAGTACAAGTATTGATGATATAAAGAAGATCAATTCAGATAGATAAAACAAAATTACTGGCTGATTCTTTCACAATTGAAATTTGGCCTTATAGTAAATTTAGTAAAAATGTCAATTTATTTATTTCATTTAAGATTTCAGTTTTTACTGAGGACAATTTTTTGACTTTGATTAATCCGTAAATTTGGGAGCCAAATTATACTGCTGTTCCATTTGTTCTCGAAGAAAAAAAAGAAAAAAAAGTTACTATGAAGAATTCATCAAATAGTTCAAAAAATATAAAAATGAACGATGAATTTGTAAACAAAAACAGAAGACGAAAAGAAAATAAACAGAATAAAAATATAGGAAATAATAATAACAACAAAAACTGCGATAAAAACGATAACAAAAACTACAACAAAAACATCAATAGAAACAATAATAGAAACTACAACAGAAACATTGGATTTAAAAATGTTATCATCAATAAAAATATTGGTCATGAACAGAAGTTCAATGGATACCGTTCGAACTGGAATCTTAATCAAAATAATCGTCAAAAGTTCCAGCAATATCGTAGAAATTATAATCAATTTCATGATAGCCGAATGAATCAACAACGATCTCAAACACATCAACGATTTCAACCACAATAACAATTTCAACCACAACAACAAATCCAACCACAAATAACAATTTCATCAAATAAACATGGTACTAATTGGAATAGTTTTCCTTTTTGGAATCAGGCTTATCCTGTTCCATACATGTATCCAATGCAGTGTCAACAATATATGAATCCGGCGCTTTTTCATCAGAATTTTGTACCGCATCAAATGTACCAACCCATTTTCAGTTGAAGAATTTTTTAAACAATGATGCCAAGGGGAAAAATTACATTTACTCGTGCAATGTTAATGGTTTGCGAACTAAAATTCCGGAATTCTTTTCTAATATTTTAATTAATGATTTTAAAGTTTATTTGTTGTGTGAAACGCACTTGAATAGCACCATAGGTAATAGTGAGATTTTTCCGAACGACTTTGATGTTTTTCGTTGTGATCGAACGGATCTTACAGAGAGGGATCATGTTGAAATATTAAAAACACGTACACAATGCAAGTGCACAAATACGCAACAACAAACATAGCGTATATATCAAGTTACATACTGCGTTTAGCATATAAAAGAGAATTGTCAATAAAATCAGCACTCTGTATTTTGCTTCAAGTATAAACGGTCGTGTTTCATTTTGCGTTACATTCTTTGCCCGTTTCAGCTATCGATTTTATTTCTTATTGTTCTACTTTTAACATGGTAGCAAAGCGAAGTTAACTGAAATAAACATTTAAAAAAAATATATAAGCAACGAAATCTGAATTACAAAAAAAAAAAAACTATTGTTAATAATAAAAGAACTTTTTTTTGTGTGTCAAATTAAATTAAAGTGATTTCGTGAAAATGGGAAAAGAACTTGATTTTGATAAACTCAAGGGCAGTGATAATTTCCACACCTGGAAATTTGCAATGCAAAATTTTTTGGCTCTAAAGGGTCTTACTAAGTGTATTGAACATCGACCAAATATAGCAGCTACAGCCAGTACGACTGAGGTTGTGCACGCTAGTCACGTAGCAACCGAAAGTGATGAGTCTAAAACAGCGAGTGCAAAAGCATATTTGGTTTTGGGCGTTGAGACAACAATCTACACTCACATTCAGAATTGTGTTAGTGCGTTGGACATTTGGAATACTCTGCATAAGTTATATGAGGACAAAGGTCTTTATCGAAAAATCGCGTTATTGGGAAGTCTGTTATCAAACAGATTGAATGAAAGTGATGGTATGCAGGACTATGTCGACAAGATTGTAAGCGCATCGAATAAACTCCGTGGTATTGGATTCGAGGTAAACGACGAATGGCTTGGTGCCATATTGCTGTCAGGTTTAACAGAGGAATTCAAACCATTTATTATGGGCCTAGAAGCGAATGGAGTTGGTATTTCGGGCGATTTGGTGATGTCAAAGCTGTTGGATTGTCGTGACGGGAATGGAAAAAATAGTGCATTCCTAACGAAGAAACCAGGTAAAAAGTGGAAGAAGAAGCAGCGCAAATGCTACAATTGCGGCTCTATATCTCACCTGGCCAACATGTGTGATCAGCCTAAAACGGAAAAGAAAGCTGAAAAAAGTGCAAAAACGGCTTTTGTGATGGGTTTACTTAGTGCAAACAACAAGAATGAATGGTATATCGACAGTGGGGCAATTAGACACATGACTCCGAATTTGAATTTGCTAGAAAACAGAAGAAGTGAGATGGATAAAATTACAGCAGCAAATGGTGCAAAAATAGACACCACAGGAACAGGTAACGGAAGAATTACATTTGGTGATGGCAATGTGAAAGTGAAAAGCATCATGCATGTGCCAGATTTGGCTGTGAATTTATTATCAGTATCACAAATAGTTCAAAATGGAAACACGGTGATTTTTAATGCTGAAGGATGCTCAGTTTACAATACCGAAAATGAACGCGTTTTGTTTTGCAAAGCAACGAGTGGAGTGTATAAAGTAAATGCCGATAATGAGAAGTGTTTGTTGGCAAAAAATGCAACAAATGCACTTACATGGCACCGTCGATTGGGGCACCCAAGTTATCAAGTAATGAAAAAAATGCGTGCAGGCGTTGTGGATGGTGTAGATTTCGCAGACGATGAAAATGAAATTTTAAACTGCGAAACTTGTTCAAAAGGAAAGCAAGCTTAAACATCATTCAAGCCAAGCCGATCCGAAACAGCTAAATTGTTGGAGCTGATACATAGCGATTTGATGGGGCCACAAAACACTCAATCAATTGGTCACGCACTATATCTTCTGACGTTCATTGATGATTATTCTCGCAAAGTATTTGTCTATTTTCTGAAAAAAAAAGTGAAACATTCGAAAGATTTGTCGAATTTAAGAATTATATCGAAAGACAAACGGAACTCAAAATCAAAATCATAAGAACAGACAATGGTGGGGAGTATATGAAAGAGGATTTCAAAAGGTTTTTGATTGAAAATGGAATAAAACATGAAAAAACTATCCCATATACACCCGAACAAAACGGTGTCGCGGAGCGGATGAATAGAACATTAACAACTAAGGCAAAATGTTTTCTATTCGATGCAGACCTACCCAATACATATTGGGCAGAAGCCATAAATATGGCTGCATATATAATAAATCGCAGCCCGTGCACAAAACTGTCTGATAAAGTAACGAGAACGCCTGAAGAAGTGTTTACAAAGAAAAGGTGTGATTTGGGTCAATTAAAACTGTTCGGCTCAAAAGTGATGGTACTTCGACCAAAACAGACACGCACTAAGTGGGAACCAAACTCAACAAAAATGGTATTTGTTGGGTATGATGAATGCGTAAAAGGATATAGATGCGTAGATACATCAACCAGAAAAGTGGTAATTAGCCGAAATGTGAAATTTCTTGAATCAGAACCAAATAAAAATAAAGTGCATTATTCGAGTGAATCAAGTGACGATGAAAGCATTGCACAAGTCGATAACTGTGGAAGTGAAACAGAAAGCGAAAAAGAAAGCGAAACATTAGTAGACTCGAAAGTGAAATGACTGAAAGGGTTGTGAAAAACGACGAAGAAGAAATCAATATCAACAAGTCAAATAGAGACGAAGTGAATGATTTACAAAATGTTCAACCGGGAAATATAGTGAGCCGTAGAGCATCGTCGAGAACACGAAAACCATTTCAGCCGTATCAAATGGGACATTTTGCTTTCATCGTTGAATTGTGTAATGAAATTGAGCCAAATAACGTGACCGAGGCAAAGAATGGTGTAAACGGTGAAAAGTGGTTAATCGCTATGAACGAAGAAATCGAGGCGCATAAAACAAATGGCACGTGGGTTTTAACCAATTTACCAAGTGGCCGAAAAGCAATAACTGCGAAGTGGGTGTTCAAAGTAAAAGCAATTGGAACAAAGGATGAACGTTACAAAGCACGTCTCGTTTGCTCAAGTACCGGGAATAGACTATGATGAAACTTTTTCTCCAGTGGTTCGTCATACATCACTTCGTATATTATTCGCACTTGCAATACGAATGGAAATGAACATTTTTCAAATGGATGCGATTACCGCATTTTTACAAAGTGAATTGAGAGAAACCATCTACATGAAACAGCCTGAGGGCTATGACGATGGCAGTGGTCGTGTGTGTTTATTAAAAAAATCGATTTACGGGCTTAAACAAGCCGGACGTCAATGGAACATAAAATTAAACGAAGTGTTAAAAAAGTTCGGTTTAATGCGTTCTAAATTCGATCCTTGTGTTTATATAAACAATCAGCTAACACTATGGATCGCGGTATACGTCGACGATTTTTTAATATTTCATAAACATGAAAAAGAATTAAATGAAATCGTTGTGTTCTTGAACAACTCACTAAAAATGAAAGTAATTGGAGATGCAAAAGAGTGCATCGGCATAAAAATAACAAAAACAAACGATGTGATTGAACTCAGTCAAAAGAAAAACATCGAACAAATATTAAATCGCTTCGACATGCAAAATTGCAAAGCAGCAAAAACGCCTGGCATTCCAAACGAAAAATTGTCAGCAAAAATGGTGAACGGGGGCAACGACTGGTAAAGTACCATACCAAGAATTAATAGGAAGTTTGTTGTATGTTGCACAAATGATGTAAAGAAAATTATCATTGAAAAGACCAAATTACTTGATAACGCATTTTCCATTGAGATATTAAATTTCCACAAGCGAAGTAGAAACGCAGGCAAGTTTGTTTCATGTAAAGTTTTGACATTAACAGAGGAATGTTCAAGGATAATTTGTAATCCTGAAATTTGGGGTCCTGAGTTCTCTGTGAAACCTTTTATAATGAAGGATAAAAAAACGGTGAATATGAACAAATCTCAATTGAGTAACAAAAACAATAAAACAAATGCTAAACAGAATAATTCTCGCAGAAATAATCCGTCTGATTGTCAAAATAAGAATGAAAAAACCGAACGAAATGTTGGAAAATATAATAATAAACCCGAACAGAATCACTTTGTTAATTCTCGTCGGAAATTTCATAACAATGTTCGAAATAACAATCGTTCTAACAATAATGGTGTGAATAATGTTCATATACAGCAAAAAAAAATAAATTTTGAAAAAAACAATAATAGCCGGAATAGTCGTGGTCATATTATTTCGAATCATAATCGTTACTATTTTGCTGATTCACGCCAGAAATTTCATAACTATGTTCGAAATGATCATCGTTCAAATTATGTAAATATTAAAAATCAGCAACGACGACAGCTGGAACAACAACAACAACAACAACAACAATCATCACAGCAGTACCAACGGCATGTTGATTGGCAACATCCTCATCATTTGCAACAACCACGTTATAATCAATATCAGCAACTTCCTTTTTGGAATCAAATGTATCCGGTTCCTTTCATGAATCCAATTCAGTATCCTCAATATATGAATCCGGCTCAATTTCATCAAAATTTTGTTCCCTTTCAAATGAACCAACCCATTTTCCGTTATTGAATATTCATAAAAATGTTGTTGACACAAAGAGCTACATTTATTCGTGCAATATCAACGGATTAAAGACTAAAATACCTGAATTTTTTTCAAATTTATTGATTAATGAGTTCAAAGTTTATATGTTATGTGAAACACATTTAGATTGCACCATCAATAACAATGAAATTTTTCCAAATAATTTTGATGTGTTTCGTTGTGATCGATCGGATCATACTGAAAGGGATCAGACTATTAAGAAGACAAATGGTGGCGGTGTTTTGATTGCCACTCACAAATCTTTAAATGGTCAGTTAATATTTGATGGGGAATTATATGGTGCAGAAATTATTTGTATTAGTATTAACATTAAACTACGAAAGTTTTATTTGGTTGAATTGTATATTAGACCAAATTCGCCATTCAAAGTTTTTGAGAATATTATTAATGCAATGAATTTCTAAGATTCAATTATTGTATCGGGTGATTTCAATTTGCCTGATTTGTTGTGGATTTCGAATGACATTGATAATCCAAACATTTCCTACCCTATTAATGCGTGTTCAAGGAAGGAACTGTTTATTTTGGATTCCTTTCATGAGTTTGGGTTATCACAAATAAATAGTTTTTCAAATGATAATGGTAAAATGTTGGATTTGATCTGGACAAATGACCCAGACTTGTTATATTGCCTAAATAGTGATATTTACTTGGTGAAATCTGAGATCCATCACAAATCCATTGAGATTGTCATTTATGGAAGCCAGAATGATTTCAATAATTTCAATCATTGTTTTTTTCTTGATTTTAGTAATGCTGATTATAATATCATAAATGATTGTTTCAACAATATTAATTGGGATTTGTTATTATCTGATAACTCACTTGATATTAATGTGAACAATTTTTATTTTTGTGTCAATAACGCAATTGACTCTCATATTAAGTTAAACAAAAGAATTGTTTCTACTCATCCTAAGTGGTTTGATTCAATTATGATTAATTTAAAGAATAAATTGAATAAATTGCGTAAAAAAAGGCATAATTCATTGGAAGATGACAATTGTTTTAAAATTGCTCGTACGGAATATAATAGATATTCTCGAATTGCTTATAATAACTATAAGATGAAAATGGAGGAATTGATTGTCGATGATCCAATGGAATTTTTCAAGTATGTTAATGCAATTAGGAAGACTGTCAATGACTTTCCGAATGAAATGCATTACAATGATCGAAAATCTTGCAAAGATACAGAAATTGCAAATCTTTTTGGTGAATTTTTCGCTTCTGCATATACTCGACACAATTTAAGTTTATCAGATATATGTAACTTCGGAAGTTTTGAAGCTATTGTGAATTTATGTCAATATATTCCCAAATTGATTATTGATGAAGCAGATATTATTCAAAAAATTCTTGAAATTCCAAACAATTTGATTTCTGGTCCTGATCGGTTACCTAATTTGTTTATTAAAAAATGTATTGGTACCTTGAGTAAACCAATTTCTATTTTGTTAGACAAATCACTCAAGTCTGGTTATGTTCCTAATTTACAGTTTTAAAAAATACGTATTTAAATTACACAAACACATTTCACACTACGTAATGCCAAATTTATCAGGATGTATTTTTCAAACACATTACCATAATGTAACGTAATGTGTGTAATGAAATACAACGCATTACGCGTAATGTGAACCGTAATGTGTTGTAATATATGTCTATAATCTGAACGGTAATGCTTTGGGAATACATTACCGGATCGAAATTTGTTCTGTTTTGATTTTTGGCCATGAAAGAAAATATGCCAATATGCAAAGGTGAAACAAAATGTAAATGTGATTTACTTACGGAAATCCGTTTCTTACATTTTTGACCTCAATTCGATTTTGTCCTACCCGTATATGAAATTATGGTTTCCATCACATAATCTATATGAAAAATATCTAATAGAAGAAGTATCTCGACATCTCTCATCGACATCGATTTAAAAACAAATTAAATGAAACATCACATCAATTCACATGTCCAGCATATCAGTATTTTTAATCTTGATATAATCAATATAAAAAAAACAGGAAATTCTTAAGCATTATAAATATAAATGTTTGTCGATAATTAATAAGAATGAAATTCAAAGATTTTTTTTTTCATAAAAGGAAACAAGAAACTTTGAACATATATATGAAATTTTGCTACCATTCATTCATATGCAACAATATCAACTGCTCGAAAAGTTCTGGTGTTAATCTTCCCCGTTTATCTGTTAAAATCATTCCTGTTAAAACAAAAATATTAAAGAAAAAAATTAATAGTTTTTTGAATAAGAATTTAGTGGTTAAATATCGAAACATTTATGTTTTTACCAGAGTTCTGTTTACCAAACGATATAATATTCAATCCATTTTCCATCCAAACACAAAATCTGGTATCTGAACCAAACCGAAACAAACACCGAATTTCGGTGACCAACAAATAATTAAAACATTTGAACATTTGAACATTAAAAGAATTAATACATTTTGAAAAAAAACGTTTGAAACAGTATGTTCTGTGCGGACAAAAATACGTTTCTGCCACGTCCAATAAAACGTGGACAATACGCACTAGCTAAGAAAAGAGGGTACTGTTTATAGACAGATTTTTCAACAAATTTACAATTGACATAATACAGTAACACAAATAATTTCTCAAAATGTATCAAAGTAACATGCCCGCATAACTGAAAAGCCTTTCACATATGGCCTCGCTGGAGCGGATGCAATTAAATTTGAGAAACAATTTTCGTATGATCGGGAAATCCTTTAAACCAGCCTCGATGTTTGTATTTATTTTCGAATGAAAATAATTATCGATTTCATTTCTTGTTCTGATGTTACAGTCCCATGTATCAAGAATACATACATCATTTTCCACCAATAGATTGTGTCTGTTTGATTTTTTTTCTAAAAGTACGCAAACAATTTTATGATAATAACACAAGTTATTAAAGAAGATTTGAAAAAACAAGCTCAAAACTATAAATTACTACCGTGTGCATGTACATCTGGATTATCATCACTTTGGTTCCGATTCGAATTTTCAGGTTCAATTTTAGCAACTTCAGACACCAACATCTCTTTTAATTTATCGAAAAGATGCAAAGATATTTCTTTCATACCCATGAAATTCAGTTTGAACTGGGGGTTTGTCATCATAGCAATAAAGAGTGGCACCGATTTTTTATCAGAACTGAATGGATCCATTAAATTTCCAAATCTTGTTTCAATACCATTCTGCAATGCGTGAACCAATGGTAAACAATGAGAAACCAGATCTTTATCGATTAACTCTTGCAATTTGATTTTTAATCCGAATAGCGTTGGTAAATACAAGGAAAATGTGTAGCAATTCGATTCGATTGACTTCAAGGCAGAGGCGATTAATGCGATTACTGTATTATATTCGTGAAGAAACGCGTACTCTTCATCATCCAAAGGGTTAACTTTTAAATGTAAGCAGGCGGTATTAAGTTTACTTCTTTCTATTGACAAAATATTTTCGACCTGAAATTTGCAATATTGATTTTGATTTACCAACAAAGCAAATAATCAAATTGACAAAAAATAAAACAACTGTTGTTTAATAACTTACCGATTCGAAAGTTTTTAGCCATCTAATTCTATGAGGACCAATCAATTTTTTTCCTGTTACTTTGAAGAAAACTTCAGCACTCAATCTGGAATCTTTTAAATGCCATATGCGTTCCAGTTTGCCAAAAACACGATCATATATTTCGGCATAAGCCGAATCGTTTACTTTTGCATTCAATGCATCAATTTTACCCAATTTATCGAGCTTGTGCGCAGCACAATCAATACGATTTGCAAACATTAACAATGGCATTGACGCAGGTAAGTCGTGAATAACAAAAACGTTCGAATCCGAATCATCATTTATATCAGTTTCATTTTGATGTTCTCTTCCCGTGTACACAAACAAATCAGTGTCATTCGATTCTGATTCTGAATCATATTCATTCGTAGATGAATTTTGATTTGAATCGAGAAAATCATCACCATCTTTTGCGGTGGATCTAGTACTTGCGCCGTTAATATTACCGGTCGCATTACACAGCCATGTCAAATCTTCTTCTTCGGTATTTAATAAGTGAATGGAACGATAGTTGTCACCAAAATATTTCAGAGCAGCCACATACTCTCCAGCACCATCGGTTGTAATAAAAAAAACTTTTTCCAAAATATTGTAGCGCTCAAATATCGAATGTAATTTTTCAGCAACTTTGTCATGAGTGTGGCGGCCAGTGAAGTGTTCACACGCGATAAATTTTGTTTTCAATTGCAAGGTGTTAGGTTCAAAATAATGGACGCTAACAGCTATGAATGAACGGTTCGATCGCGACCAGATATCCGATGTTGCACAAAAATACGGTATATCCTTAAACTCTTGCCTCATACGATCAAATACATCTTTTGCAATTTCCTAAAAAAATATTGAAAGGAAACAAAATAAGTGATAAGTTGGAATTATGTGTTTAAGAATCTTAAAAGTGCGAGAAAAATACATGTATTTTTGTTCTGCCTTTGTATGCTGTCAAAAATCGTGATTTTAGTTGCTCATTTTCTTCGCCTATGTTTTTTCCTTTGTTCAAACAAACTTAAAAGGAAAAAAATGATTAATTCTTTTTTCATTCAGAACCATCAATTATTCTCTGCTAATGAAAATAAAATACAAACCTCGAACCAAATTGTTGAGATGAATGCTACTTAACTTCGAAATGGGCAATCGTTCCTTTACGATGAATTTGATCATTGCCGCTTCAATGTCCACATGTTTCCTCTTTTCTTCTTCTTTTCCTTCTTCTTTCTTCAACGATGAATTTGCTATACGATCATATTCCTCGGAATGATGCTAAGAATACAGTGATTTGAGCAAATAAATGTAAGAAAATATAAAATTTCTACGTTTCCAACCAAGCCAAAAAAAACATTCAACATTTTTCATTAAATTTCTGATTTCATTTACCCGTTTCAAATGTGTTTTAAGATTAGAAATGTTTCCTCTTGTATAGTTTCTTCGTTGGCCACACAAAACACAAACTGCAGACAATTTATCGGCAGCAAGTGAAACTGGATCTGACCGATCAAAATGTTTCATAATTTCAATCGTCAATTCACATCGTGGCTTGAATTCATAGTTAGTTTTAACTGGTCGTGCCACTGGAACAACATGGCAAGCAGCACCATCAGTGTGACTGTTTGCGTCCGAATCATTTTCAACAATAACATACTCGATTGTTTCACATTGCGCAATATCAATGAGATCACCAGGCGTTCCTTGTACATTTGTTTGCTGTTGTTGCTGTTGTTGCTGCTGTTTTTTTGCCAATAGTCGTTCGCTTTGCCGACGATTTTGGATTTTGCCTGGAATTATATTTGCTTCAGAACCAAAAGCTCTGGCATTTGAATCAACTTCAGTTGACGCATTTGAATTCGTGTTAGTTATTGTTGAAATTGGTATCGATAATTCATGATGTCGAGATATTTTTGGGTTGTTATTTTCCTTTCCGCTGCCTAGCTCTTCTTCAAGCCAAACACTTCTTCGTCTTTTGTAAATCGACATACCGCTTAAAACACATTGAAAATTGCACAAATTGTGTAAAAACAGAAAAGTAATTCAAATGTTTTGACTTCAAGTCCTTTAATTAAAAAAAAAAAAAAAAAAAACACAACGAAAAAACAACGCAATAACAACTCTTGTTTTGTTGTTGATGCTAAGAGAGGCAAAACATAAATGAATTTATGAAATTCAATATGGCAGACGTGTCAATTATATTTGTGTGTAGGACATACTAACTGAGCAAAAGTGTCCCTACCGGCAAAATTGTTTTAGTTTGTTTTAAATCGAAATTAAAACTATAAAATGAATCACAAATTCTTTCATCAATTAAAGCATATTACTTTTTTATGTTACTATTTTATGTATATTGCCAACAAAGAATAAATTTTGACCCAATATGTAATGTGTTTTTAACACATTGCCATTCATATTACAACAAATTACGGTTCACATTTTGCGTAATGCGTTGTATTGCATTACACACATTACGTTAACATTATGGTAGTGTGTTTGAAAAATACATCCTGATGCATTAGGAATTACGTAGTGTAAAATGCATTATAATGCTCACTACACATTACGGATGTATTGCATTTTTTTCTGTATCCTAATTTATGGAAATCATCTTTCGTTAAACCGATATTTAAGAGTGGTTCAAGGAATGATATTGAAAATTACAGGGGTGTTGCTTTACAAAATGTGATTCCAAAGATTTTGGATTCAATTATTGTAGGCATTCCAGATTTTTTTTTTCGGCGGTCCGCCGGGTTTTATCCGGGCATTTTTCGCAAAAATCCGGGTGTTTATCCTACATTTTCTCATTTGAAAATCCGGGTAAAAATCCGGGTTTTTTCAAGCAAAATAAAAAAAAATGGAAAAAAAATCGAAAGAAAATCGAAAAAAAAAAATCAAAAATTTTGATGCTGAACGGTTTTCATATAAACAAATTTGTTTTCAAAACAAATGACTGCCCAAATAACTACCATATGAATACAGTAGCATTATGCCATTATATGAGAAATGTATGCTATTCATCGTGAATATTTTCAGCAAATTTTTGATATTGATGTATTGATTTTTTCACAAATTTCATTTTTTTTCTAGAATTTCAAGTGAAAATAGAAAAAAACACGAAATTCCGGCCTAAAAATCCTGAAAAGTCCTGATTTTTTTGCTAAAATCTGGTGATCCGGGCCGGACTGATTTTCGTCCGGTTCAGGTATCAAAAATCCTGATAAGCCCGGACAGATCCGGGTCATCTGGAATGCCTAAATTATTGCGAAACACTTGAATTTTCATATTAAGAATATGGTTGATGCGAGTCAACATGGTTTTGTAAAGGGAAGATCAACCATTACGAATTTGGTTGAATTTACTTCTCAGACGTTAAATGAACTAAAGCCACATTATCAAACAGATGCAATTTACATTGATGTTGCTAAAGCATTTGATTCTGTAAATATTGAACTTTTGATACATAAATTAAATATCATGGGATTGAATTCGCAACTTTTAAATTGGATCAATTCTTATATGAATGGTAGAAAACAAATTATCAAAGTAAATGATTGTGAATCAGATCCTATTGAGGTTTTTTCGGGTACGGGTCAAGGTTATCCCATTGCTGCAACTTTGTTTATTTTGTTTATCATTGATTTACCAAAATTCAGTGGTAACTCATCAATTCTTTCATTTGCAGATGATGTTGGACTTTCCCACAATATTGCTTCAATTGATGATTGTTTAACTCTCCAAAAGAGTTTGAACAATGTAGTTAATTATTTTAATTTGAATCAGTTGAAATTGAATATTAAAAAAACGAAATTGATGATTTTTCAACGCTTTGGTAATGCGATTGAATTTAATTATTCGATTGGTGATTCAAATATTGAAAGAGTTGATCAGATTAAGGATCTTGGTGTGGTTTTGGACGAGAAACTTAATTTCAAAGCTCATATTGAATCAATGATAGCAAAAGCAAGATCAAGACTGGCCTGGATCAAACGTTTTGCGAGAGATTTTAATGATTCATATACAATTAAAATTTTATTTTTTAGTTTCGTTATTCCTATTTTAGAATATGGTTCTCAGGTTTGGAACACTCACAACTTGGGACAAGACGAATTGAGTCTGTTCAGAAGCAATTTTTGCTGTATGCTTTAAGAAGATTCAAATGGAATAATGGATTTCACCTCCCAAAGTATGAACATAGACTGCTGCTGTTACGAATGATTTCTTTAGAGAATCGCAGGAATATTGCTCGAATAATGTTCATCCTAAAGCTGATCAAGGGTGAAATTTGTTCGGATGTTCTTTTGGAAAAAATTCATTTCAGAATTCCATATCATTCTGTCAGAAATATTGAATTTTTAAGAATTCAATCTGTTAATCATGGATATCAAAAACATATGCCTTTGAATATTTTAATTGAAACTTTCAACAAGTACTATAATGATAAAATGTTGAATGAATTTGTAATAGACTTTAATGTCAGTTCGGAAGTAGTTAAGAAAAGATTGAATGAATTACACTGTACAACAAAATGAAAAAAATTTCATAATGATAGACTTTTCTCGCTGAATTAATTTGAAATTTAAACGTTGTAATTTTTTAATTATGAAACGGATATTCTTGCTTTTAATGTTTCAAATTTTGACAAAAATGCATTTTATTTATAATACATTATAATCAATTTATCTTTGAATAAAAAAACCCAGCATTGGATTTAAAATGAATGTATTTTTACACTTTTCAATGTAATTTTTGTGATTTTTGAAAATGAAAATCCGGAAAAAAATATGTTTTTGATTGAAAATATTAAGCAAAATGATTATTCATTACGCTGGATACATTTTTGTTGAAGATACGTGATTGAACAAGTCAATAGTTTGGAATTGATTTTGAAAAAATGAGAAAAATCGTGTTTTTTCGACATTTTAAGGAAAATGGGGGGTGGGGGGAGGAGATGGGGGGGTCGGTCACTTGAGATGAAATGTTCTCCATAATTTTCTCTACAATTCGTCCACAGACACCAAAACCGAATTCCCACATGTATATGCTCAAATTTGCATTCATTTATGAATGATATCACGGCAAAATTGGCCTGAGCCGAAAAAACTACCAAGTGAGGTGTTGTATGAAAAAAAGTAGTCTCCCAGCAAAACGCCGAGACACGTATATAATGATTTTCGATCTGTTTTCAGATTCCGGCGAGAAAAGTCTATCATTATGATCACTGTTGCACAGTGTTATTTATGAAACCAATAGATTAACCATTAATTGTTTGTTTCGTTTCGATTCATTTTTGTAGTTCAGCAATCACAGAGACTTGCTCCGAAATCATTAGGATTGGCAATAGATTGTTGATTCGATACAATTATTGAATCAACTATTTTATGTAAATCAATTGTAAATATTTTTTAAAAAATTATTTAAATAAACCACCTTTGGCGAAGAAACGCTGTTTGGTGCAGTAATAATAATAATAATAAAATCACGCGGCCTGACATTGCATTTTGTGTAAACAACGTAAGTCGATTCAACTCAAAACATTCAAAGGAACACTGGGAGGCTGCATTGCATATTTTGAGGTACTTGAAAACAACAATCGATTATGTATTGAGTTTCAAAAAACACAATGCACACGATGTCTTTGCATATTCAGACGCTGACTATGCCTCTGAAATTGACAAAAGAAGGTCGTGCACTGGTTTTGTATTGAAACTGAGTGGCGCAGCAATAAGTTGGCATAGTAAGCGCCAAGAAATCGTAGCTCTGAGCAGCACAGAAGCGGAATATATAGCATTATCTACAACAGCAAGAGAAACACTATGGGTCAGCCAGTTCGTGAACGAAATATCCGGAATTGATATGCAACCGGTAAAGATCTTATGCGATAACACCAGCAGCATCAAGCTTGCAACAGCTGACGCATATCGTGAACGCACAAAACACATCGATGTGCGTTATCATCATTTGAGGGAAAACATCGAAGACAACAAAATACGTGTCGAATACGTATCAACGAACGAAAATGCAGCTGATGCATTAACAAAGGCATTGAACGGACCGAAAAACAATGAACTCGCGAAATTGATGGGTTTGCAATAACCTAACCTTTTTTTGTTTACAAAAATTCAACTTTTTTTTGCATTAATTTCTTTTTTTCCTCTTTTTCTCTTTAAAACATATTCGACACATAAAATTTACTTTTTTTTGCTTAGTTAAGCGTATTTGTCATACCATAATCAAAGAAAAACGAGTACAGTAAAATTTATACTAAGTAAAGCATTTCAGTCTCAATATTGTCACAGACATATTCAGTTGAAACAAAAATCACTGCAGTTGCCTCACAATCGTAAGAAAAAAAAAAAAAAAAAAAAAATGGGACTGTTCGGATCTTCAGAAGAAAGCGTCGAAATAAAAAACATCGATACGAATGGACAAGTAAATAATAACATAGTAATTCAAGAGGCGCGCGACACACACAATCAATTACTTGTGAACGAAAAACTGCTATATGCAACATACGCATTGATAGGATTCGAGTTGATCAAGCTGGCAACGTACTTGTTCACCACATACCGTAAGAAAATGAAGAAGGCATTCAGTAACAACGGAAACTAAATACAAACCATTTTCTTAAGTGTAGCATTGTAAATTAATATTTTTAATAACAGATATATTCTTCAAAATTATTATTGTAAAGAATAAGAGAGGATGTTGAAATATTAAAAACACGTACACAATGCAAGTGCACAAATACGCAACAACAAACATAGCGTATATATCAAGTTACATACTGCGTTTAGCATATAAAAGAGAATTGTCAATAAAATCAGCACTCTGTATTTTGCTTCAAGTATAAACGGTCGTGTTTCATTTTGCGTTACATTCTTTGCCCGTTTCAGCTATCGATTTTATTTCTTATTGTTCTACTTTTAACAGATCAAACCATTAAAAAGTCTCATGGAGGTGGTGTTTTGATTGCTCACAAATCATTGAATGGGCAGTTAATTTTTGATGGTGAATCTTATGGTGCAGAAGTTATTTGCGTTAGTATTAATATTAATTGCCGAAAGTTTTATTTGGTTGAATTGTATATTAGACCTAATTCACCATTTATGATTTTTGAGAATATTGATGCTGCTATTAATTTTTTAATTACGAAATCAGTTCAAAAGGATTCAATCATTGTATCTGGTGATTTCAATTTGTCTGATTTGTTATGGATATCTGATGACATTGATGATCCAAATGTGTCATATCCTATTAATGCATGTTCAAGGAAGGAATTGTTCATTTTGGATTCTTTCCATGGATTTGGAAAGATTCACAGATTAATAGAACATCGAATAATAATGGAAAAATGTTGGATTTGATCTGGAGGAATGACCCAGACCTGTTATATTGTTTAAATATTGATATTTTTTTGGTGAAATCTGAAGTGCATCATAATTCCACTGAAATTCTTGTTTCTGGAATTGAAAATAATATAATGAATTCTAATTTGGTTTTCTATCATGATTTTAGGAACGCGAATTATAATGATTTGAATGATTATTTAAACAATGTTGATTGGAATTTGGTATTGTCCAAGAACTCATTGGAGGACAATTTAAAGGAATTTTATTCAAATATTTATGATGCAATTAATCAGCATTGATTAATAATTTTCCGGTGAGTTAAATTTTCATATTTTTACCTTGCCGTAAATCAATTGTGGGGCTATTATCCATACAAATTACAGTGCTTAGTGAGGTTAGGTGCTAGCAAAGCACGTGTATGACCGGTTTATCATAGACACAATTTCGTGGGTCGGTTACCGGATAAGCTTCGGACACAGCTTTTGCCTTTATTACATTGCATACTTGCAAGCGTTTTGTTGCTTTCTTTGCTTCGAACCGTTCTGCTTGTATTTTCCTAATCGGTCTTAATAATTACTCAATAATTATTTAATTAAAGTCTAAATTGTCCGGGAATTAATTAATTAAAGTTTTTTTTTAATATCTTTTTATAATTTTATTATTGAATTCTCTTTTTTTTATTTTTTTCATCGTTCATATTGGCCAATTGACCGCGTTTTTAAGGCAATTAAATTTAAAATCAAATCGTTTTGTTGGAGCATCGCGATTTAGAGTGCTTTACAAATTAACGGTTTGGCAGTTACTTTTTATCAATTATGTTCCCTCACTTCGGTTTATTGCCTAGTTTTTAGGCATTTTCATTGGGAAAATTTATTTGTTTCGATTTTAAGAAGTTTAATCCAGTCTTTGGAATTTAAATAAATGGATCTTCCCTACAAAAGTCTTTTCTACTTTTTCTTTTTTCAGAAATGTCGGTGGAATTTGTAGAAAAAATGAATGTTGATGATGAAATGCCATCAATATCGGAAGAGGAGAAGCTCCTTGAGGAGGCAGCAAATGGTGACGACGAGGCTAAAGCAGAGATGGTGTCCTCGGACTCCAACATTGCGGCGGCCAAGTCTGATTCAGGGGCTGCTCAACCAGTTGCTTCTTCTTCAAAATTGGTCAGTGCTTCTGGTATCTTGCCTAAAAAGGCGAGAGTTAACAATTTTGTTAAAAATGCCGAGATCACTGTACCAATTAAGGCAGCAGCGAATGATCTTAGGTCGTTTGGTTCCAAACATACTGGTAAAGCCAAAAAGGTCCATCCTAAAGCCAAGGTTCCACCTGCTGTTGAAAAAACTAAGCAGTCGACTGGTACTGGCTCAAATATCGTCAACCACGCTGTCAAGGCAGAAGAGTCATTCGCATATGTAGCTAAGAAGTCCATCTGCAAGCTCATCATTGATCAAAGACAGCCAGGTTCGATGACAATGTTGGACCAAAAAAAGTTCGACACACTTAACGCGCAAATCATAGACCATATGATGGCCCAGATCGGGAAAAACGTTGATCTTCCCCAGTTTGATGACGTCAGACCCCATCTTGGTGCCATGCGGGTTGGAAGCGCCACTCCACAAACTTTCGCCTGGTTGGAAAAATCACTACCAGAAATTATGAAAAAAGGAAGGTTGTGGAAGGGCGCAAAGCTGGCGATGATAGATTTTGGTGATCTCCCCAAGCCATACAAATTTAATGTATGGATTCGGGGAATCAAAAAGCCTGCAAGTGACATTTTCAGGTTACTAGAGACACAAAATCGGGGAATCGCCACAAAGAGTTGGACCGTGATGCGTTCCCAATACATCAATGGCGGCACTACACTAACAATTGGTGTCGGCCAAGAATCCGTTGATGTTTTGAAAAAATGCTCCGATTCACTCTTTTGTGGTGTTAGCAAAGCGGTGTTCACTCTGGTCAAAGAGCCAGGTGGACCCAATGCTACAAACTTCTCTGCTTCAAACTCTGGATCTGGTCCAAATGTCTAGTTTCCGGCTGATAATGGGCATCACATGGAGGAGTAAATGTTTTTTTTTTTTTAATGTTGCCCTCACACCGCCGAAACACTAACTCTCCCTCACAAATATCTGTACGCAACACCGTTGTTGTGAATCGGGCCGAGATAGAGTTTAAGCAGATTAACTTGCACCATATTATAGATTCACCAACATTTGATACTGAATCTGAATAAAAATTGATTATGTGTAATTATATGAAAATAATTAAATAATTAAATATTTATGTACAATAAAATATTTTTCTATATTAAATTATCGAAATATAAATATTTTTGAAAAAAAATAATAAAAACACTTCATTGAGAAATTAAAAATACAACTAAAGCAAAACAAACTATTTATATTAAGTCTCCGCATGTTTATTCGATTGGCGTTTGTTGTACATGTATGTATGTGTTTGTTGTATACATGTACAACAA
Organism: Resseliella maxima; assembly: GCA_029041755.1. Taxonomy (NCBI): domain Eukaryota; kingdom Metazoa; phylum Arthropoda; class Insecta; order Diptera; family Cecidomyiidae; genus Resseliella; species Resseliella maxima. Next base: position 28,858 of record JAQOWM010000456.1, read on the forward strand.
ACGCCAATCGAATAAACATGCGGAGACTTAATATAAATAGTTTGTTTTGCTTTAGTTGTATTTTTAATTTCTCAATGAAGTGTTTTTATTATTTTATTTCAAAAATATTTATATTTCGATAATTTAATAATGAAAAATATTTTATTGTACATAAATATTCAATTATTTTTACACATAATCAATTTTTATTCAGATTCAGTATCAAATGTTGGTGAATCTAATTTATGTTTGTTCGTTTAGATGGCACTTAACGGGGAGACTCACATACAAATGTACAGGGCTATATAGACTGCTTACCAGGGTAGGGGCTACCACATTAATTGGTAACTCCCTGCAATTGGCGCATACAGTTAAACAAAACCATCAATTAATTTTGGCACAAGAACCCCATACCATCGGCAACGAGATAGAGGTTTCAATTGAGCAAATATACAAAGTTTTTTATCACCACAAAGGAGATAAACTTAGAACTTGCATTTTTGCTACCAATGATGTATCACTTACATTACTTCCACAGTTTTGTAATGGAGATACAACAACAATGTTATTTAATACAGGAGTAAGTGATGAAATAGTTCTTTGTAGCGCTTACTTTCCATATGATAGTGTCGAACCGAGACCGGGGAAAATGGTCTCAGAAATCACAGATTTCTGTACTTCCACTGGAAGACCATTGATTCTGGGGTGTGATGCAAATGCTCACCATTGTCTGTGGGGTAGTAGTGACATTAATAAACGTGGCGAAGAGCTCATTGAGTTCATAGCCACCAAGGACTTAGAAATTGTGAACAAAGGCACAGAGCCAACTTTTGTGACTTGTAACAGATCTGAAGTCCTAGATGTAACCTTTGCTAGTCGAGATATTTTAGACAGAATTAGCAACTGGTGCGTCTCAAACGAGGAAACTTGTTCAGACCACAGAATGATTAAATTCATGCTGACGATGTCACCAAATGAACAAAAGATCTTCAGAAATCCAAGGAGAACAAACTGGGAACGCTTTTTGAGCAGCCTAGGTGACAAATTGGATCAAATACCTTTCATACAGAATATAAGCAGCGTTCAACAGCTCAATAGTGCTGTAAACGACCTTTCTAAATCGTTTAATGAAGCCTTTATTCTATCATGTCCTGGTAAAAATAGCAAACCAAAATACAACATTTGGTGGAGCAAAAATCTTAGTAAACTGAAAAAGGATTGTTACAAAGCATTCCGTCGGTACCGTACCTGTCCCGTAGAAATGAAAGCAATTAGATGGACAGAGTACAAATCTAAGAGAAATGAGTACTCTTCGGAGATTGAAAAGTCGAAGAAGAACTCCTGGGTGAGATACTGCAACGAAATAGAAGGCGTTGCAGCTATGTCACGGGTACACAAACTGATGTCAAGCTGGTGTACTAAGGCAATCTAATGGTGACTTAACAAAATCCCATGAGGAAACAGCTAAACTTCTTTTGAACACTCATTTCTTCGGAAGTCTGGATAGTTCGGAGGTTGACACTGATACTGAGTTCAGGGAACTGAACTTAAGTGCCGAAAACATCACTGGAGAAATCGTTACTGACGACAGAGTCCTTTGGGCCATTTCATCCTTTGAACCTTACAAATCACCAGGGTTCAATGAAATTTATCCAGTGTTTTTAAACGTGCGTTACTAAAAGGTATATCATTGCAATTTATAACGCTTCCATTAAACTGGGTTACATCTCCAAGTTATGGCAACGTGTTAGAGTCGTTTTCATTCCTAAATCGGGTAAGGACGACTACACCAAGCCAAAATCATTCAGACCTATCAGTCTTACCTCCTTCCTTCTGAAGGGATTGGAAAGACTTGTTGATAGATCTCTGAGAGACTACATTGACCGCAACTGTCCTCTATTCAACGGTCAACATGCTTTTCAGAAGTGCAAATCCACTGAAACAGCTTTGCATTCACTATCAGTGATGATAGAGGAATCAATTCATCATAAGGAATATGCAGTGGGCACCTTTTTTGATATAGAGGGGGCGTTTGACAACATATCCTTCAAAGCTGTGGACGAGGCTTTGGGCAGACATATTGTGAATGGCTATCGCTTCCTTCTTTCACATTTATTTATTTATTTCGGCACCATATAGCGTCTTATGCCTGAGGTGGTTTATTATATGTATATATGTTTACATTAACAATATTTATAAATTTGGATTTTTAAAAAATTCCTTTAATATAGTTTTAACAATATTAACACTTAAATTTAGATCGTATAATTCATGTAGTTCGTTAAATTTTATTTTCATTGAATTAAATGGGTCATTTGTGCAGTCTGTAATTAGCATATTTCTGTTTCTTGTTAGTCTTGAAGGTATTCTGTAATTTAATTTACTTAACAAATTTGGGCATGAGATAGAAGCATTTATCAGTGACAATATGAATGTGATTTGAGCAATAGATCGTCTGTCTTCAAGGGTATTCATATGAAATAGTAATAGTCTATGTTTATATGGCGGTAATTCATATTGATGTTGCCATGGAAATTTTCGGAAAGCAAATTTCAAAAATTGTTTTTGTATCGATTCAATCCGTTTTATGTGTACTTTTTAATGGGTAAAACGAATGTCTCAAATAATCGTTTAATTGTCCATGGATCATCAAATTCATATGAGTACCGTTTTATCCATGCCAGTCTTGATTTTGCTTTTGATATTGCGTACTCAAAATGGTTATGAAATGTCATTTTTTCATTCATAATTACTCCTAAATCCTTGAAGTACGATACTTGTTCAATATATGTCTCGTTTAAGATATAATTGAAATTAATTGAATTGTTGGTACGTTGAACGCTCATCTTTTTGGTTTTTTTAACGTTTAAATTAAGTCTATTGAATTTAAAATATGTACTAGCAGCAAACAAGTCATTTTGCAATAACTCACAGTCATTTGTACATGCGATTGGTCTCGATATTTTTGAGTCGTCTGCAAACAAATGAAGATTAGAGTCTTTTAAATAGTGTGGAAAGTCTAATATAAATAGAATAAAAAGTGTAGCCCCAATTGGGTATCCCTGTCCTACACCAGATGTCACTATTAGAGGTTTTGAAATTGTTTCAGAATCAATTTTCACAAGCTGTTTTCGATTTTTCAAATATTCATTTATCCAATTCAGCAGTTGATTATTTAATCCCATGTATTCCAGTTTATGTATAAGGAGGCTTGTATCAACCGCATCAAATGCTTTGGATATGTCTAAATATATTGTATCAACTTGTTTGTGTGTTTAAACCAATGTTCGTCGATGATGTATAGTCTAGTAAGTTTGTTACCGTAGATCTACCAGTTATGAAGCCATGCTGTTGGTCAGGTGCGATATTTTTGATAAATGTGTTAAGATGGTGTGCTATCATTGAATCAAGTAGTTTTATTATTACGAATTGTATCGCTACGCCACGATAATTTCCTATATTGTTTTTGCTTCCATTCTTGAAAATTGGCCGAACGTAAGAATTTTTCCAAATATCTGGTACATTTGCATTCATTATGGATGATCTTAGCAGTGTTGTAATGGGGGTTGTCAATGATATTAAGCATTTGCGAATAAATAGATTAGGTATATTGTCTGGACCAATTACTAAATTTGCAGGTAGTTTTTTTATGTATATTTCTGTGATTTGTTCATTTATTTCAATGGGTGGAATATGTTGGCAAATATTTCGAAAATTCGGAATAAATCAGCGATTTCACAGGGTGTATCTGCGTGTCTTTTGTCCAAATACATTGATAGTGGTAAATCATCATTTTGTCTTTTTGTTTGCTTAATATGCCTGAAAAATTGTGTCGGGTCATCCTGTATTAATTGTTGCATTTCGAATTTATAGTTTTTATATCGTTCACGTATATATTGTTTGTATTCCCGTCGTTTGTTTATGAATTCATTTCTATGAAATTCAGATCTAGTTGATTTTTGTTTTTTGTGTGCGCTGGTCACTTGATTCTTCATATTTACAGATTTTTTATCAAACCATTTTGGATGTGTTGTGATTTTTCTTTGTTTTGTTTGTATAAAATTTCCAATGGTTGAATTCAGTATTTCATAAAATTGTTTGTTGTTCTAAATTATTATTCTGGAATAATAAATTCCAATCAATAGTGAGCAGATATTCATTTATCAAGTCATAATTTGCATTGTAGAAATCTCTATAATTTTGATTTTTTTGAGTTGTTGTGTCAATTTGGTTGCATGAAAATTGAACAATTATTGCTTTATGGTGTGTTTCATTGTTCAGTTTTTCATCAGGACATAGTGAACATAAGCAATCCTCTGGATCATTTGTCCACAGTAAGTCTAGAAGACGATAGTTGTCGTTGACATGGTAGTTAATTTGAGTCAGTCCAATTTCATGACAGTTTTCAATGACTAATTTTTCAACCTGCGATGAAATATTTAATGGTGTGAAAGTGTTTAATTCTGATTCGGTTTGTTCCCATTTCAGATTTGGGAGATTGAAATCGACATACAGAAAAATTGATGAATCATCATTTATCATGGAATGTACTTCTTTAATTGTGTTGATGTGTGCCGTATATAATGAAAGTGAAGATTGCGGTGGAATGTATAATGAACCAATAAGAATTGTATGATTGTTGTTCGATATTTTTATTCATATTTGTTCACAACCATTTATTTCACCATTTAAAATTTGTTCTGATTTAGTGGACTTATCAATTGCAATTAATGTTCCTCCTTTACTCAATTTTCGACTTGTATTTTTACTTCGATCACAACGATATACGTCAAAATTTTGTGGAAAAACTTCATTAGATGCAACTGATTCATTCAAACCAGTTTCTGTGAGTGCATAAATGAGATGTGGTACTGTCATTACACTAGCCTTGAATGTTGGCATTTTTGTCAGTAGACCATTTGCATTGTGACCATATATTTATATTTCATTGAGGGATTTTTTATGTTTCATAGTTTTGTTTATTTTTGATTTCGATGTTTTTGATTTCAGTATGTCGCTGCATGATAATAATTTATCTGTATCATTCAAATTGTGCACATTTTTTACGACAGAATTATTTGAAATAATATTTAAATAGCGAAATATTAATGTTTGTTTGTAATTGTTTGGTGAAATTATTTTTATGTTTCCATTTCGATTTGTTGTATTGTTTGTGTAGTCTTCAGTGGGTTTGTGACGTTTTTTGAATTGATATTTTCATTTTCATTTTCTTCATCGGTGTTATGCGTAACATTTAGTGGTAAATAATCACCAAAAGTAGTTTTATTTTCAGTTTGTTTTTCGTGAAATTCGCCAATGAGAATTCCATTTGGCCAAAACCTAGGGAGCTATGCAGTGAGAAAAAAAATTCAAACACGTTCCCGAATGCCATCTAAATGAACAAACATAAATTAGATTCACCAACATTTGATACTGAATCTGAATAAAAATTGATTATGTGGAATTATATAAAAACAATTAAATATTTATGTACAATAAAATATTTTTCATTATTAAATTATCTAATTTCCTATTTAGTTGTATTTTTGAAATAAAAAAATAAAAACACTTCATTGAGAAATTAAAAATACAACTAAAGCAAAACAAACTATTTATATTAAGTCTCCGTGGTCTCCGCATGTTTATTCGATTGGCGTTTGTTGTACATGTATACATGTTTGTATGTGTTTGTTGTATACATGTACAACAAACACCAATCGAATAAACATGCGGAGACTTAATATAAATAGTTTGTTTTGCTTTAGTTGTATTTTTAATTTCTCAATGAAGTGTTTTTATTTTTTTATTTCAAAAATATTTATATTTCGATAATTTAATAATGAAAAATATTTTATTGTACATAAATATTTAATTATTTTTACACATAATCAATTTTTATTCAGATTCAGTATCAAATGTTGGTGAATCTAATTTATGTTTGTTCATTTAGATGGCACTTAACCGGGAGACTCACATACAAATGTACAGGGCTATATAGACTGCTTACCAGGGTAGGCCAAAACTCGGGGTCAATGAGTTTTATGAACAATTCTTCACCACACATTATACGGAAGGAAACGAACGTTAGTTTTGAGACATCTTAATCTTTTTTGACAAGGATTCGAGTTATAAAGTCATTTACAGTGGTTTCAGGAATCAGAGTTGTAATATAATTGTTAATGTCATCGGTTTTCGTGGATGTCTAAAATCGTGAGACGTAAATTGAATTTGTGAATTTCGGTTTTTGTTGTTGATTGTTAGATTGTGCATGTTGTGTTTTGTTTGACGTTGATACAGCAACAATACCAAGATCTACACATTTTCCAGTGGCTTGAATTAATTTACGTTTTTTATCACTTCCATTTTGCTGTTGAGATAGAGAGATTATGTTATATTTCTTTGCACTGTTTATATTGTCTTCATCACTATGGAATCGTTTGCGATTTTGAGTGATGTTTTGTGTACGATTCTGAATTTGTGATAAT
>JAQOWM010000370.1:0-10000 GCA_029041755.1 Resseliella maxima
TCAAAATGCAAATGAATTTATTTACACGTTTATTCCACAAACTTATGTGTGAATAATTTGGTTGATTTGTGTGTTCAAACATCATATATTGATATTGATCATAGAAATTATTCAAGCGAATAATAGATTAAAATAGCTGATTTTGGATTGATCATTTCATTGGGTCGTTAGATAAGAGTTGTTATAACTTACTTTCCTACAGATGTGTTCGCAATACTATTACAACTTGTCCGTTTAACATTTGAATTTTTTTCTGGCATTGTTTTGTCTTCGATATAATTTACACAGAACTATCTATATTGTATTCGAATAGCAATACACACACAAAGATTCAAGCAAATTTAATTTCAAATTTAGTTTGTTTATGTGTGTATATTGAGAGTCATGCAGCAACCAATGTTCTATTGCTGCTATCTTGTGTAGTACACAATGAATAACAGATTTACAGTTAGAAAAAAATACTGAACATGTGTTGTTATTGCCGTGGATCCGAAAGTGAAGTAATTCATGTAAATGAAATCGATTTCAACATTTTATTGAAAGTAGTAATTTAATAATTGAAAATGATGAATCAAATGTTTTATTTCAGTTTTTGATGAAAAAACAAACAAAAAACCCCATAAAACAGCTTTTAACAATGGTGAATTTTTATCTTTATCTAGTACATTACTATTGGCTTCATGTTCTAACAATAGTTTTGCGATATTCACATCACATATGAATCAGTTCAGAAAATAATTTTGAAAATGTTTAAAGTTTTTTGGGCGATTAAAAATCGAAAAATTTGCCAGTAGCAGCATGCAGTGGTCATTTTCGCCAGTAACATTGGCACCATATTTTATAAGTACTTAAACAACATTTAAAGTTCCTAAAAGGTAAATAAAGCAACTGAATTTAAAGATTTCTCAGTTTTTTGAAAATTTGAAGTGAAACGATGATTTTCGTATGAATAATCGAAATCAATTTTTTGACGTTTTTTCGATAATGACATAATAGAACATTTATCAAGGTTTAATTCCATTTTGTTTGAATGACACCAACACCTCAATTTGTTAACTGCATTTTGCAATTTATTTGCGTCATCGATAGTTTCAATTGAAATCGCGATTTTGAGATCATCCGCAAATAAGGACACAAAAACGTCGTCATCAATAACATTTACAATGTCATTTATGAATAGTAGAAACAACATAGGTCCCAAATGACTCCCTTGTGGAACACCAGAAGTCACAAAAAACTCACGTGATTCCCTTTGTTCATATTTTACGAATTGACGGCGGTTTGACAAATATGATTTAATCCACTTCATCATGTTACACGGCAAATCGAAATTTTGGAGTTTTTCAACCAAAATTGAATGGTCAACCCTGTCGAATGCTTTACTGAAATCAGTATAGAGAACATCAACTTGTTTGTTTTCATTCAATGATTTGATTGAGTAGTGTAAAAATTCCAAAAGATTAGATTGAGTTGAGCGACCTTTCAAAAAACCATGTTGTTGATCTACTATTTTGCTCGAAACGAGTTTACTTAGTTCGAGATTAACCAAATATTCGAAAAATTTTGCGATCGTTGGTAGTTTGGCGATGCATCGATAATTTTCAATATTGACACGAGATCCCTTCTTGAAAACCGGATTAATACTTGATCGTTTCCATTTCTCCGGAAAATTACCGGTCTCGAGAGATTCATTGAATATTTGCGTTAGTGGTTTGAAAATAAGAGCAGCGCAGTGCTTAAGCAGCAGTGGATGGATGCCGTCTGGTCCAATGCCAGTTTTAGTCTTTATTTTCAAAAGTTCATCAAAGACGAAAAACTCATCAAGTTTGAATAGGTCGTTTTTCGGTTGTGAATGCAATGTTGATTGTGGTTGATTGTGATTTTGAGTGGTATTATTAGTAAAACTATTTTTGAAAAATGCTGCAAATAGTTCAGCTTGTTCAGTCTTATCAGTAGTCGATTCATCTACAAAACGCAGCATTTTTGGCATGCTATCACAGTTCTTTTTTGTATTTACAAAACGCCAAAACGATTGGGGATTAAACTTCAGCGATAATGACATTTTATTTACATACGAATTGTAAAGGTCCGTGTTCAGTTTAGTGTATTCATCCAGCGCCGAAACATATAATGATTTATCGCCCGATATTTTCGCTTTTTTCCATTCTTTATTTTTTTTATTTTTAAGCAATTGTGGGTTCTTGTTTTTCCAAGGACATTTCGAAGATTTTATATTTGACTTCATTGGCACATATTCATTTATAGCAGTGGATAGAATTTCATGAAAAATTTCAACTTTTTCATCAAGAGATTTGTTCATGAATCGATATGAAAAATCAATCTCATCAAAAAATCTATTCATCGCTATAAAGTCAGCTTTGAAAAAGTTACGCGTTGAGACATTTTCACTTTCCATATTTGTCATGTGCCATTCGTATGAGAGCAGAACTGGTGGATGATATTGACCATCAATAGTTGACAACGGTGGCGGATTAGAAACCTCAACGTTTAAAAAATCATTCGTGAAGATTAGATCAAGCAGTTTGCCATTAGCATTACGAATTGAGTTTATTTGATGCACACCTGTGTCAATGATGTTTTCGATGAATTTTGCAGCATACTGTGGGTGAACACACGTTGGAATGAGAATGTTGCATTCAGGGTCATCGATAATCCAGTTGATATTCGGGATGTTGAAGTCGCCCAAAATGATAAGAGTGTCATTTGGACCAACTGGAATACGGTTTATTGCCGCAATATGATTTGTATATATGTCTGCTTGAGAGTTTGGTGTGATGTAAGCAACATAAATGAATACTTTGCCGCTTCTAACTCCGGAAGATATTTTTAACAGGTTTTGAAATCATTAAAAAAGAAGCAAAAAGAAAAAATCTACACAATAAATTCAAAAAAGTGTTCATATATTATGAATAATTTTGGCTAAAAATGGTATGTTTTCCTTTGAATATCGAGTGTACATATATTTTCCATTAAATTGCATGAAAAATCTCTTCTCTATGTATGTGATGTAGTATTTTTTACTCAATACATGGTACCGGAATGTATCATATTTATGAAATTGACAGCGGTTTACCATTATCTAAAATCATTTATTCAATTTAATTTTACAGAAATATTTGTTTGATTTTTAGCGAATATTCCATTTTTTTATATATTGATTTTTTTTTTTTTTTTTGTACATTTTTAGATAATTTCGATTTCTTCTTATTTCTTGCTTTTCAATTTTTTTACATTTCACATTATTACAGGACGCAAAGAATTCGTTTTCTGTCTGGAAGTTAAACATGAGAACAACATCATCATTGGAGTCGTTTAACTCTAGACTCAACAAAACAATAGTGAAGAATGGTCACTTTTTTAAATTTCTTACGGGTCTGAAACTGCACGAAAGTAGGATGGCAGACACAATGTGTAATTTTCCAAACATTCCTAATTTTTCAACGCAAAAATATTGGCGTAAAAAAACAGAAAGACGAAGAACGTAATGAAAAAATGGATAAATTGAGTGCGCTGTTAGACAAAGGAACAATAAAAATAGAGGATTTTTTGGATCGTATGGCATGTAATTACATGGATAGCTCCAGTGAATTTGATGAATCTTCTTCTGATTCAAATGAATGAATAGCTTTTACATCGTATTCACAACGATACATAAATAAATTCGAATAATTGTTTATTACAATTTTTGTAGTTTTTTTCTTTTCACACTCATTCTATCACTATCATTGATCACACACCTTTTCCCTCTCCCTGCGTCTCTTTCTCTCTCTCTCTCTCTCTCTCTCTCTCTCTCTCTATCTCTCTCTCTATCTCTCTCTCTATCTCTCTCTCTATCTCTCTCTCTCTTAATCATTTTTTTCTCATTGTTTCTAATTCTCTCTTGTCGCTGTAACTGATAAAAATGTTTGTATAGAAATTTATGAAAATAACCGACATAAACTGAGACAAAAGAGTTGTAGCAACGATTTCGATGAGACTTAATATTTTTATCAACAATTTTGTAGCCAATTGTTTGCCGTTTGTCTTAGATTCGTCATACGGTCATTAGGCCAATAAAATGCGTATTTATATAGATCAAGGTTTTGATCAGAAATTTTTGTTGCTAAATTAACGACGAATTCATATCGAAAACTATAATTTAATCGTCTAACTCAGCTGAATTTGATTCACATCGAAACGACTCATTTTAAGTGAAAAAACAGAACATCCACATTTATATCCGAAATTATCTGGCGAAATTTCCCTTTATCATTGGTTTTTGTTTATACTTGCGCTCTGTGTGAATGTGAAATTTTTAAACACTAATAAAAAACGGGGGAGACAAAGCATTCGTGATAAACAATGACGTCGATTTAATTTAAGCACAAACAACGACGGTTTCTGATAACATTTCGTCGTTGCAAAGCAAATCATATGTTAGGTAGAGATTTAATACCACCAGATTATTACCATTGTAATTACCATTGATTATTATTATCATTGAGATTATTTACCATTTTCATAATTTTAAAAGTTTTTCTTTTTATTCCTGAAAGATTTCTATAATTTAAATATGTTTTGAACATTTTAGAAATCTTTCATGAATTTGGCGATGCATTGTGTTTTGAAATGAATTTATTTGTTAGTATAATAATTTCTAATACTAAAACATATTCGACTATTGCATAAAATGAAAAATGTCGCAATAATTTCAAGGACTGGCCGTTACATAAATGTGAATAATTCTGTTTACGTGAAATATTGGAACTAGTCCGGCCGACCGTCACATAGGTCCGTTAAGTTCCATTGCAAGTCCAGCCGACCATCACAAAAGACCGTGACATAACTGTCCCAGTCCGTGAAATTTCTTTGCACGGTCGGACTTACGGACGGACTGGGGACCAATGTCCGCGACCCGCAAACTCATAAGGAGTTTCTCCAGATTCATTTCTAAAATTTCTATCGGCTCCGTGTTCCAGCAGTAGTTTAACCATATCCAAACGACCTAGAAAATAATTCAAACAACAAAATTTAAAAGGTGTTCTATTTCTGTTTTTGGCGAAAAGTCAAACAAATTACTCCATTTAACAGCTTCTAACAATGGTGAATTTTTAGCATTATCTTGTGCATTAATATTGGCTCCATGCTCCAACAATAATTTCGCTACATCCACATTTCCTAGGAATCAATTCAAACAATACAATTAAAAAGGTTCATACTTGTTAGAAAATTCGAAAAATTTACCATTAAGAGCAGCAGCATGCAGTGGTGTCCATTTAGAGGCATTTTCTACAGTAACATTGGCTCCATATTTTATAAGTACTTTCACTATATTTGGATTACCTGGAAGGCAATTGAAAAAACTAAATCCAAAGATTTCTTAGTTTTTTGGAAATTCGAAAAAAATACCTCTTAAAGCAGCACCATGTAGTGATGTGCTATTGTAGTCAGTTTTTGTTGTAGCATTGGCTCCATGTTTTAAAAGTAAATTGATCATATCCAAATTGTCTGAAAAATCATAAAAATAACAAAATCGTAAGAGCTTCCATGGTATAAAGCAGTACCTTGTTTTTTCTATAAAATTTCATCAAAATTCACATAGATTTGGGAGCTTTCAATTGGCCTCAAAACCACAGAAATCGATTTTTTAAAGATTTTAGATTCCACGATTAGGTTATAATTTTTGATTTTTTTTTTTAATTTTGAAAAAAGTTACACATAAATGCGTATTTCTTTATTATCGCAATGAAAATGTCTTTTGCTTTTGGAAAATAGATATAGTGAAAAGTGCAATTTTTCTCATCAATTAAATGTTGAAATTTATTTGATAATAAAATTGTAAAATAATTGAATATTTGCATTCGTACATGATATGGAACAAAATAGTTTAAAATTAACTCTGGATTGTGCTTATAGTTGTTTCAACTCTTCCTTCATTCTCGTTTATATTGGTGTAAACATAGTCTCCAGGTAGGTTTAGAGTTCGGTTTTTGGTGTTCTTGTCAATGATATAGGCTTTTAGTGTTCCGTTTTCTTTCGCCGTGAAGCCCATTGAAACTACGTCAGTAGCATTGCAATAGCGAATTCCATCTGTATTTCTGAAACATCCCCTCATTTGAAAAGATTCAGAATTTTCTGTTCCTGGGGTCACACTTTTAGCATATATGAAAACAGCAGACAAGTGATTACATACTTCTAGAACATTTTCATGTGTTGAGATGGTACGACAAAATTGACTCGGTGAAACATAAAAATCGATATGTCCATTTGGAATGTCTTGTCCAAATGTACCAGGCGCCGTATGTATTATATCTACCCATTTCGCGTCAGATGCATTCAGAGTAGGCAGGAAATAACTACTGTTCGGTTTGAAGCATGGCAATGCTGGATCCAATCCAGTTATGCGATCTATTTGTTTCATATTATTTGATAATTGTTTGAATATTCTTCCTGCAAATCCACACACCTGAGCTCCTAAGCTGTGTCCTAATGAAATGAACAAGAAGAAAAAAAAAAAATGAAAATGAAATGGATTTTTAAAGTAATTGTGAACCCCAATGTTTCACAATTTAAAATACTTGGTATTTTCTTTATTACCGATTAGATGAATTTTTAAATTTTGACTTTTTTTACTCATTTCAGATAAAGCCTGGCCAATATGATTTCCCATTGCGATAGTCCTATTAGCACAGCGAGAATAATTTTCTGGATCTATTTCAGCAAAAAGTGAGCCTTTTCGAAGATGTGATAAATCAGATTCAATATATTTTATGTGAATAAAGAAAATGTTCGAAAAACTTACCTGGATTGACAATCTGAAACAAAAAGTAAACATTTTAAATTTGGTTCTTTGTGAAAATTCATTTCAAATTTTACCATAAATGGTATAAGGGGTCGCATTTTATATGCTCCTAGCATGAAACCTTGTTCGAGTGAAACTGGAAGCACGTTAGTTAAGTATCCTGAGATAAATATTACCAATTCCGTGTCATTAAATGTATAGTCCTTTAATTGGTCAATGGGAATCGGAACGTAAGTTTTCCCTTTCCAATATAATTCGAAGGATATTTGAGATGTATTGGATGCCTCAAATTCGCTTGCATTTGTTTTTTTGCCTAAATTTTAAACACAAATAAGCGACAATGAAGATAAATAAAAATGTTTAATAATTTGAATTCATTTGTAAAATATTCTAGAACGATTGAACTTATCGATTTTCAAATTAAACTCACAACAATTTTAGTGCACACTTTGAAATTGTATGTCTTTTTTTTTTATAAATTAGAGAGTTATATTGTATAAAATCGAAATAAATCATATGAGCCTATGATCATAATATATCAACCATTAAACATCGAAATCATCTGTACTTGCTAGGAAAAAATCCTACAATACTTGATCAATCCTAAATGCAACTAATATTATTTCCTTACAAAATGTTTAATATTTTTGATTAACTTACAAAGTTCGTCGAGGTAATTTTTTAGATCAGGCTTAGACGTTGTGCGAAAATAGGTCAAAATTAGCTTTAAATCTGAAATTATTTTGAAATTAAATATATCGTAGGAGGCAAATGTGCATAATAAATTTTAACTCAAAATCTACTATGCATACACATTTCATTACGCATAGATCATTTTGTCATTACAAATAAACTTAAATTACTAGTATTTAGATTAGCAGTTAGTCATTAACTTACATGTAAGGGCTGTAAACAGTACAAAAAAAAAAAAATTCAAATTAGATTTTTTATGTTTCAACTAAAAGTTAAAGAAAATTTGCCTTGTATTTTTCCGATTTTGGCATAAATCACCAAAATCTCAAACTAACATACATTGTACGACAAAAAAAACCTTTTGTTTTTTTTAACCGTAATCACTTACGTTCTATGGACCTTGAAACTGTTGTAGGAGCAGGTGAAGTTTGCGATGCCACCTTCTCTCCAAAAATTGGACTTCCAATTATAAAAAGTAAGAAAATGATATGGCCCATTTCGAAACTCTAATGCAAGTTACTGAAAAAGTGACTGCTGTTAGAATTTATTTATAGTCCTTTTATACGTTTAGATTTGAAATTACATTCGAAACTCATTAATAATAACAAAAAAGAAACAATATGAATAATAAATACTTACTGTAGTATTTTTCTTAAATGCAAATCGCCTTTCAAATATTTCGACTATGAAATGTTAAAAAACAGATCTGCATTTTCGTCATGAAACTCGTTGAAAATTGTTTTTTTCTAAACAAATTTCCATTACACGTGTGGCTTTTTATCAAGTAACAGTACAATATGATGATTCAAGGGCAGAAATTTAAATAAAATTTCAAATTCCATTGCAAAGCTCATAAAGGTGTGACTTATGGACATATTCACTAAATTATGAAAAGCGAAAGTAGCAAAATTTATATTACAACTATTGAAGATGTAAACATGTCAAAAACATAAAGAAAAATTTATAAACCATTGACTACACTAAAGGCCACTGGCGTGGCATCGCTGCATTAAGTGACGTTCAGTTTCAAAATGGAATTTAAGCAAAAAACGAATTGAGATTTCCTACTATGAATCATTTTGTGATCATCGAATACAAATTTTGTGTTCGATAAATTCGAATTAATTAATTCGAGAAGCTGTTCTTTAATTGTATTCAAATTTATTAGAACACAAATAGCATCTGCTGAAAAATGACATTGTTACTGTTGCCGTGCTAGCAATTGAAAACAAAACTACGCAGATAACTATAGAGGCATCGACCTATGATGAATTAATTACTTCATTTTGAACTGTAGCAATAGCTTTTCACTTTCATGTCAGTGAAATATGTCTTAAGGAATTTCCCAATGACAAACGCTCTATGGAAATATTTCAATTTTTTGCATATTCAAAAATCGAATGATTCACAATAATTGAATATAATTCTTATGCAGGCGTTTGTTGCTATTCTTTCTTCTTCACAGTCAATATCATCTCCATGCGTATAAAACAAAAAATGAAAAGGGAGAATAGAAACGAATGTCTGCATAAGAATTATATTGAAAGTCTAGCTGAAGGCCTGTAGACTTTCGGCAAAGCCTATTTCGTTCACTCATTTCGTTAACATTTAATAGCATTCTGGGATATCAAACCCAAAAATCCAAATGAAGAAAATGGCGAGAATTTTACATTTGTATATTCTCTATTTCAAGACAGTTGGTTTTGATCATTTACATCTTTTACTCAATATTCCCATTAGGAAAACAATTGGAGGTGGAAATAATGACACGAAATTTTACGTTTAATGTTAAAATATTCATTTATTTAATGAACTCTTGTTCTAAGGGCTTTTAAGCTATACGAATCAATTCCATTTCTACGAGACAGTAAAACTATACTAGGAAATTTGTCGAGTTTGGAAACAAGGAAATAAATGACAATTATAATGAAAATATTCAAATGTTGGTTGACAATATATATTGAATGATCATTTTGAACAACAAGAAATAATTTAATAATCGTAGAAAAAATTGTATCAGCACTGCAAGACACTCAAAGAAACGTCATCCCATTGGTGCAAATAAAATGAATTCATTTAAGAAATGACGTTTAAGACCTTAAAATATCAGCTATTTCGGTACGATCGCCTAAAAGATAAGATTTATTCTGTTAAGATTGAACAAATTAAAAAAATTCAAATTTGTACCTATTCGAACAGCAAACTCATAAGGAGTTTCTCCAGATTCATTTCTAAGATTTCTATCGGCTCCGTGTTCCAGCAGTAGTTTAACCATATCCAAACGACCTAGAAAATAATTCAAACAACAACATTTAAAAGGTGTTCTATTTCTGTTTTTGGCGAAAAATCAAACAAATTACTTCGTCCAACAGCTTCTAACAATGGTGAATTTTTATCATTATCTTGTGCATTAATATTGGCTCCATGCTCCAACAATAATTTCGCTACATCCACATTTCCTAGGAATCAATTCAAACAATACAATTAAAAAAGTTCAAACTTGTT
>JAQOWM010000370.1:12500-25063 GCA_029041755.1 Resseliella maxima
TCCCAATAAATCTCTGTGAATCTAAATAAATCGCAGTGTTTTTGCAATAAACTAAATATAAACCAAACATGACGGATCTTTCAAATCGTAGTGAATCTGAGTGAATCTCAATGAATCGCAGTAAATCTTTGCAGCATGAATCTTTTTAATATGAATTAATCCGAATGAATCCAAATGAATCTTTGGACCGTGTCTACCCCCTAGGTATGAACTAGAGCTGTCCACTGAACCGAACTTCAAGTTGTTCAGAATTGAAAATGACCTGTTCATGTTCGTTCATGTTCGGTTAAAATTCGAACGAACACGAACGAACATGAACAGTTCGGTTCAGTGGACAGCTCTATAGAGAAGGCGTAAGATACAATGAATTTCTTTTTAGAAGCGACTTCAACACTGCTTCATTTTCTGAGAAAAACAACTGAACAATAGTTTGGTTGTATTTGAATAATAGGAATTTTCCTATTCGAAATATTGTTGCTTACTTAATTGTTGTATTGAACAGTTAATTTGGTTCAGTTAATTGAACAATGTTCGAACGAACATGAACCGAACTTGAACATTATGAACAAACTGAACTTGAACTCGAACGAACATGAACACCCTTTTTTCTCTTTCGAACAAATCGAATCGAACCCGAACGAACATGAACATAAAAGTGAAACCATTCTCGAACATGAACGGTTCATGTTCGGTTCATGAGCAGCTCTAGTATAGAATGTTGTTCAATTAACTGAACCGAATTGAACTGTTCAATATTACAAAAATTAAGTTTGAACATTGTTGAAAAACAAATGTGTTAATTTATGAAAATATATTGATCGCATTTTGATATGTCATGCAAAGTGTAGTAGTTTTTCTTTTAATTTGCCCTGAAATTTTGGTTTTGGAACGAAAAAAAATTAATAATTTTCAATCTATAAATGAATTGAATGGGAAAAAATGAAAAAAAAGGCATTGTTCTGTTTCATACAATGAAATATTTAACAGCAAGAATGATGAACGATAATTTTCACTTAAAGCAATGTTATAATTCGCTGTAGCAATGAAAAGACAAATATCATTCATCGTATTTGACTGCCTAATTATCGCTACAAGGAAATGCTGTATGAAACTGTCGCTAAGCTGATGGTATGCAGTTTGCAATTAGAATAATTTTTCAAAAACAGTCAAAAGAGATGAATGAGATTTATTGTTCCATTACCAGTGAACACTCTCTCTCTCTCTCTCTCTCTCTCTCTCTCTCTCTCTCTCTCTCTCTCTCTCTCTCTCTCTCTCTCTCTCTCTCTCTCTCTCTCTCTCTCTCTCTCTCTCTCTCTCTCTCTCTCTCTCTCTCTCTCTCTCTCTCTCTCTCTCTCTCTCTCTCTCTCTCTCTCTCTCTCTCTCATTTTGCGTTTCAACTTTCGACATTGTTTTCTTAACCCGATTTTTAATAAATATTATTGAACAGTTCAATTCGAACTGAACCAATTTTTGTATTGAACAGTTCAATTCGGTTCAATTAATTGAACACGTTCGGAAACATTTTTCGGGTTCATGTTCGTTCAAGTTCGGTTAAAATTCGAACGAACTCGAACGAACACGAACAGTTCGGTTCAGTGGGCAGCTCTACTCTAGTATGAACTCAGAGACAGATTTTTTGAATAATTTACCGGAATCAGCAACAGCAATATACAATGGCGTTCTTCCAAAATAATTTATCGCATTAACATTAGCTCCATGTTCTAACAATAGTTTTGCTAAATCCACATTTCCTACGAATCAATTCAAATGATAAACTTGTAAAAGTTCTAACTTATTTTGAAAGTTGAAAAATGTACCCATCTAGCGGCAGCAATTGTAATGCATAGAAACTAGCGCCCTCTGAGAAGTGTACTCTATGTTATTGTTGTTGTATTTTGACAATTCTGTGAGGGGAATGACCTTTAGAGTGCTGTCCATTTAGAGCTATTTTCTCCCGTAACATTGGCTCCATATTTTAGAAGTATTTTCACTACATTTGTATTACCTAAAAGATATTTAAAACAAATAAATGTTCAGATTTCTTAGTTTATTAAAAATTTGAAGAGAAATTACCAGTCCGAGTGGAAAGTATTAGTGGTGTATTCCATGGTTTCGCTACAGTTTCATTCGAATTAACATTGGCTCCATGTTCTAAAAGTAAAGTGACCATATCCAAACTGCCTGAAAATAATTAAAGCAACAAATATCCATGAGATTTTTGTATTTTGTCTACTTCTGGTTGACAGCTGACAATAATTTACTGTTTTTCCATTCATAAAATTCAACAGACAATTGTTATACACATTCATATAGTCATTTAGATCAGTTACACACAAAACCATTTTTTCTAATTTTAAGAGACAAGAAAAATTTGTCCTAACAAATAATAATAAAATGATTTTTGTTTTCCTAAACATTTAATTTTTTCTGCAAAAGAAATGAGAAAAAAATCTCGAACGAATTGACACTTCGATTGAGTAGTCTCATTTACATTTTGTGAATTTATATAGTCGATCATTTACTCAGTCGAAGTCTCAATCCAAATATCAATCGAAGTCTCAAATGAAGTCTCAATCCAAGTGTCAATTTGAGATGTTTTTCAGTTCTTTTGCAAAAAAAGAAATTAAGTATTTAAAAAAAAAATCATCTTAATATTAATTATTGAAGAAAAAAAATTTCTTGTTCCCTATGAAAGAAAATATTTTTCTTAAAATAAGAACGAATTGTTTTGTGTGTACCGTTCATGAAGCCATGAAGCCATTTTTTTACTTTCTGTGAGTATTATTATTGAAGTGGATGCAATGAAAAATTTATTGATTTGAAATCGATCAAATGGCAGTAACATCGTTATACACAATAATAGGATTTCTTATTATTTAAATTTATTAAAGCATTACTGATGTTGTATATATATATAGATTATGTGGGGTATTCAATTCGATAAAAAAGAAATAAATTGTTGAATCAAGTGCCGAGCACTTATTATTATCAATCGCATCAGTTCTCGTTTATACATTTTGGAAGTTTTCAACAATAACGTCTATTGACAGCATTTCTTTTTCACACACTTTTTAGCATAATTTATAGAATGATAATACCTTTGCTAGCAGCATCAAACAATGGTGATTCTTTATATACATCTAGCGCATTACTATTGGCTCCATGTTTTAACAATAATTTCGCTATATCCACATTTCCTAGGAATCAATTCAAACAATACAATTGTAAAAGTTCGTACTTGTTTGGAAATTCGAAAAATTTACCTTTAAGAGCAGCAGCATGTAGTGGTGTCGATTGTTCTCTATTTCCTATAGTAACATTCGCTCCATGTTCTACAAGTACTTTGACTACATCCAAATGGCCTAGAAAATATTTAAAACTATAGAATTTCAATGTTTTCCTCTTTGTTGGAAATTCGACCAATTTACCATTCTGTGCAGCTAGGAAGATTGGTGTCCTATTGTCAGCATCTATTAAATTAACATTGACTCCATGTTCTAGAAATACTTTGACTGCATTTGCATGCCCTAGAAAATCATTCCTTGTTATTAATTGCAAAAATCTTCCATATCAAACAATGATTTTTCAGTTGAATGTTTAATAGACATTTTATGTGTGTAACCACAAGATTCTAACATTTCTTAACCAGTTTGTCTTTCAAAATCATCGAAAATAGTATTTTTTGGTAATTAAATGAATTTTTTTCACTTTTTGAAATAATTGTTTCCAAGCAGCCAAGTTATAAGAAGATATTCGCATGGTCTGTGCAATTCTGGAAACATTTCTGGTTTTTGTATTCGTTTATTTTTACTTTAAGCGCTATATTCATGCTAGGGGAATTTAACTACCCGAAAACCGGCAAAAACCATGCAGAACTTGTAAGAAATCTACACAAAATGATTGAACTCGCATTTTAATTTTTAACTCCATTTAAATAACATGTACAAACTCGTACGAGTTCGAGTTCAACTTTGCATGCAAATAGGCGCGAGTGTCAGTTGTCAGTCTAGCATTCGCTCAAAATCAAACTGAATATACCAACAACGAACTCGCAAAAACTCGAAAGAAATTGGACGCACTCGTGAGACATGTTTCCCCCTAGTATTCATGATTCATGAAATATGCGCTCTTTTATAAATATTTGAACTTATTTATTTGATATTTGAATAAAATTGGGCCATCAATAGTTTAAACTTCCCGGCTAGGGTTCCCATTATTGGATTTTATTGAACTGGGCTTTGTGGAGAGATTTTGCTGAACAAACGCTCAAAACTCTTTATTATTCCCTGGTGCAGTCTCGTCTTGATTACGATACTGTTTTATGAATGCCTTAAGCATCATTAATAAATTAAAAGCATTTCGAAATAGTTTATTATATTTGTTCGACGAGATACTCGATTTTACTATTGTCAGTAATGTTGTTGTGATTTAACTTTGAAAAACTGTTCCAAATATCTGAACTAAGCGAGATTATAATTAACATATAATAGCTGTCAAAATCAAGTTTTTCAGCCAGAACTTAGTGATGACCAATATTTGCTCCATGTTCCAAAAGTATTTTAATTGCATCCACATTGCCTGGAGATCAATTCAAACAACAAAATGGAAAATGGAAAATGGAAAATGAATAAGAAAACCAACACATTCAATAAAGTTAATTTGGGGCTTAAACGTCTTCTCGATACGACAATTAGCATTTCAAATAATAAAATTTTTTTTCCAAAAGAAGTGCACAAAGGCAATTGAGCAAGCAGTTTCCAAGTAAGTGGAAATTGGTATGTTAACATACCAGCTCAATGGTAATTATTTGGCAAATAAAGATCTATTTGTTCAAATTTCATACTCAAAGCATCAACAAAAACTTCTCAAAAATATCAACAGACAGGCCTGGGTTTGCTTGTAAAAATAGTAGTACGAGAATACTACGCGTACGCAACGTAATCCAATATATTGTTGTATAAAATTAGTGGTACTACTATTTTTATATGCGAACCCAGGCCCGCATACAAGAAAATCCCAAGCAAAAATGGACAAAATTCGTAAAATTGTTCGCATTTGTTATTAGTTCAGAATATGAACAAATACCGTATGAAGCAGCATTATGAATCGGGGTAATGGGTATGGGGAAGCCCAATTGGGCAGTAATATTGGCTCCTTGCTCAATAAGATATTTAATTAGATTAGCATCGCCTAGAAAGAAATTCAAACAAAAAAAGAAAATGTTCATTGAATATCAAGAGCGGCTGCCAAAATATCAATGGTTCAAAAGTATTTGCCAACAAATATTCAAATCAAGAAAATAATGAAAACAATTAAAATGGCTGAATTTTGAAGATTTCATTATTGGAAATTTAAGAAAAATACCTTTTCGAGCAGCCGAATGCAGTGGTGTAGAATAACCGAGTGCCACTTCATTAACATTTGCTCCATATTCGAGAAGTAATTTAACTGCGTCCAAATGGCCTGAAAATCAATCAAACAACAACATATAAAATGCTATGTACAAAACTTTAGTACTGAAAAAAAGTCAATCATAGTCAGCCTACTGATGTCTCAAAGAAACCAGTCACCTTATTCTCAATTCACGTAATTTAGTGTAAATTCACTTTGAATACTTTCTACTAAGCACTAATTCCCTAGATTTACTCAAAACTGCTCCTTCTACCATTAACTGCATTTCATTCCTTATTTTCAAATGATCGTAATTCACACGATTTTCAATTCCAATCTTTTGGGCTTCGAAATTAATTCAATAAAGACAGAGTTAATCATAAAATTCTTCTTCGAAAATTAACAGCATTTCCAATTGCTGTAAATATCATCGAGTGGATAAAATCATATCTATCTGATCGGCAACAATATTTTAAACTTGGAGCCGCTGAATCTCCAATCCGATTTTATCGTCAATTCGGATGTCCCACAGGGTAGCCATATTGGTCCAACGCTTTTTTTACTATTCATAAATGACTTGCCATCTGTAACTTCGAACAATGTATTTTTATCAATGTTCGCCGATGATGTACGAATAGCTAAGATAGTGAACAACGAAACAGATTCTTTTCAACTTCAATCTTCAGTCAACTCATTAAAGGATTGGTGTGGATTGAATGATTTACATCTTAATCTCGACAAGTGCTCAGTTTTATCGATTCACTGTGGAAGGACACAGCCTAAACCAATCTATTGCTATGGTGATTACTATTTTGTAAATTCTACTCAACAGCTGGATTTGGGTGTGTTGTTCATTGATAAACTCAATTTTAATGATAATTTTTATAATATGAAAATTCCATGTTTTGAAACTTTGAAGAAATAATGTCTGTGTTTTGCATAGAACGAATTTGGGCATGTGTTAGAAAGTTTTACTCAGTCGTCTTTTGGGGGGGAGGGTATTGTTGTTTTTTTTTTTTTAAAATGTAAAAAAAGGGAATTTTAAATTTAAAATTTAAAAAAAAAAAAATGGAAAAAAAAAATTATTAAAAAAAAATTAAAAAAATTGAAAAATTTTTTTTTCCCCCCCAATTTTTGAGAAAAAAAGTGTCTCATTTTTTTTAAAAAAATTTTTGTGTATGTTGACTTGATCATCTCTAAAGCAAGCTCTGCACTCGGTTTTGTAAAACGTTTTTCACGGGACATAGATGATCAGACTACACGGAAAGCAATCTATTCAGCATTTGTTCTATCAAATCTTGATTATGCTAGTACTGTATGGCTAAACATTTCCTCAACTAAATCCGATTTGATTGAAAGAATTCAACGTCAATTTCCAATGTATGCGCTCCGTGAATATCCAAATATATCAAATTATTATCAAATTACGTCTTATGATGATCGCCTAAAATCGTTGAATATGTTTAGACTCAATCGTCGCAGAATTAATTTCGCGTTATTGTTTATGTATGACTTGCTAAGTGATAGACTCTACTGTCCACTAATCCACGTAATTTTCGTAATGCTGAACTATTTAGGATTTCAAGTCATTTAAGTAGGAACACAAATGCTCACATTGTGTCTATTTGTAAATATGCTAATACTATTAAAAACTTGTTCGTTGAGTCTACTAATAGAGATGAGTTTAAAACAAAACTATTTGAATTCTGAAATTTATATTTGATATTATATTCAGCCAGCTATTGGCGGTGAAATAAATAAATGAAAAAAAAAACAAAATAAAAATGCTTGAAAAGATGAACAAATACCATTCAAAGCGGCCTCATGGAGGGGTGAACGGCCTTCGATTTGGAAAAGAAATTCTGCAAACAATTCCTTACTATCCTCCTCTATTTCTTCGATGGCAGTCACATTGGATCCATGCTCAATAAGAAATTTCATTATGTTAACATTGCCTAGAAAGAAATTCAAAGAAACAACTTAAGTCCAATCTTTTGTAATAATAAAGTTCCATTTCTATGAATTTACTTATTTCAATTCACTTGAATCGTATGTTTGATAAAATATTTTTCATTAAACTTGAATGAATTACCTGTCGTTGATGCCAAATGAAGTGGCCATGGTTTACGGATGGCCTTTAAATCAATTTTACAATAATCAACCAACATTTCTGTTCCTTTTTCATCATCTGAATAAACCGTCAATTAATTATTTCCTCAAAACCACAGAAATTGATGTTTTAATTGAAATTACCATTTTCGATGGCATTTTTAAGTGCATCTTTCAAGGTATCTGTGATGTTGTTTACTTTGTACGATTCTACGGCATTAGCTATTTCTTTTATAGAATATTTCAAGAGAAAACGATGATTCTAATAATTTAATTAAGTTCAGAATTTGTAAATTTGTTACCATTGTTTGAAAGACAAGCAAGAGCGACAGCTCTCCACTCTTTTTTATCTGGATTGATATCGGATCCATTTTGGCCAGAAACTTAAAAATTAATAATTAGAATTAATTATGATAATAATCGATGAACGAAATCACAAGTTAAATTAATGCATTTCATTTGATTTTGAACTTTTTTCAATAAACAATGAAACAATGTGAAAAACTCGGTAAATGAATTCAATGAAATGTATTTATTAATACCTGGTTGAAATAGCAAGAAAATTGACGAAAAGTAGAAAAAAATAAGTAAAAAATTCATTTTATTTCACAACAAAATTGTTTTTTTTAATTAAACGTAATTCACTTTGCAAAACTAATTTGTCTGAAATGTTCACTGTTCAATGATCACTTATTTACTGAAAAGAAACCTGAAACTACATTAAGTTTTATATTCTTAGTGGGCCAATGATTCATGACGCATGAAGATTATTTGGTGATTAAAAGTTCTTTCACCTCACGCATCATCCATCCTACTGAAGAATAAAACGGAGCGTTTAAAACGGTATTAGAAGTTGACATCATGTTCACAGAACGGCTTCAATATTGATTTGCATATTAATTAGTAAAATATTTGTGTTTGTGACAGAACAGTAACAAACAAAGTTGTCAATGAATACTAGTCATACGAGTTTTTGCAAATTTTGAAAATGGAACACACGTAACGTGATCAATTCCAAGTAGACAATATCCAAATCAAATATCAATTCATACTGAGATTGAAACCGTTTGTATACATTGTACGTTTTTTCTATGGTTTTTCCAAATGACAAGATTGGTTTTGCTTCTTCAATTGTTATTATGGCTTCGACAGTACTCCTGATATCAAAATTGGGATAAAATCTTTCCAAAATTCATGTAATTTGTTGTTTTTAAATCACATTTATTGAATAAGTAAAATACATTTATTTAAAATGTTTAAAATGTTTATTTTTCTCCAAATTATAAATAAGCATGCGTTGATATGTCTTACGAGACAGTAAAACTATACTAGGAAATTTGTCGAGTTTGGAAACTCGCGGGGCCACGAATCTATAAAAGATCATTTACAAGATTGTACTATTTGAATTATTAAGGAAATAAATGACAATTATAATGAAAATATTCAAATGTTGGTTGACAATATATAGTATATTGAATGATCATTTTGAACAACAAGAAATAATTTAATAATCGTAGAAAAAATTGTATCAGCACTGCAAGACACTCAAAGAAACGTCATCCCATTGGTGCAAATAAAATGAATTCATTCAAGAAATGACGTTTAAGACCTTAAAATATCAGCTATTTCGGTACGATCGCCTAAAAGATAAGATTTTTTCTGTTAAGATTAAACAAATTAAAAAAATTCAAATTTGTACCTATTCGAACAGCAAACTCATAAGGAGTTTCTCCAGATTCATTTCTAAGATTTCTATCGGCTCCGTGTTCCAGCAGTAGTTTAACCATATCCAAACGACCTAGAAAATAATTCAAACAACAAAATTTAAAAGGTGTTCTATTTCTGTTTTTGGCGAAAAGTCAAACAAATTACTTCGTCCAACAGCTTCTAACAATGGTGAATTTTTATCATTATCTTGTGCATTAATATTGGCTCCATGCTCTAACAATAATTTCGCTACATCCACATTTCCTAGGAATCAATTCAAACAATACAATTAAAAAAGTTCATACTTGTTAGAAAATTCGAAAAATTTACCATTAAGAGCAGCAGCATGCAGTGGTGTCCATTTAGAGGCATCTTCTGCAGTAACATTGGCTCCATATTTCATAAGTACTTTCACTATATTTGGATTACCTGGAAGGCAATTGAAAAAACTAAATCCAAAGATTTCTTAGTTTTTTGGAAATTCGAAAAAAATACCTCTTAAAGCAGCAGCATGTAGTGATGTGCTATTGTAGTCAGTTTTTGTTGTAGCATTGGCTCCATGTTTTAAAAGTAAATTGATCATATCCAAATTGTCTGAAAAATCATAAAAATAACAAAATCGTAAGAGCTTCCATGGTATAAAGCAGTACCTTGTTTTTTCTATAAAATTTCATCAAAATTCACATAGATTTGGGAGCTTTCAATTGGCTGCTAATTGCCTCGACAAAATTAGCGTTCATTTGACGTAAAACTGACATTTCAAAAGTTCAAGCTATACTAGAGATGTCAAACGAACTTTTTTTGTCCGTCCGTCGGTCCTTTTTCTCAAAATGGACGGACCAACTTTTTTTTGTCCGTCCTTCTTGAAAAGAAAGACGGACGGACATAAAAAAAATATATATTTTAAGGAAGGACGGACAAATTTCATTAAACGGACAAATTTTAGAAGGACGACCAAGAATTTTGGCCGTCCTTATGGTAAAAAAATTTAAACCGATTTTTAGAAAAATTTGGAATTTTTTTTTTTTTTTGCACCCAAATATTGTTATTGAATCATTGTTATAATTATTTTACATATTACATATAAACTTTATTCGTTATCTTTTAATTGTTCAATCCGAAAGTCAAAAAAAATCATCGTTCATA
Organism: Resseliella maxima; assembly: GCA_029041755.1. NCBI lineage: Eukaryota > Metazoa > Arthropoda > Insecta > Diptera > Cecidomyiidae > Resseliella > Resseliella maxima. The sequence goes on from JAQOWM010000370.1 coordinate 22,854, forward strand.
TGTTGTTTATTTTATGATGAAATCGTGTAAATTTTGTTGGAAAAATTGTGTAATTGATGTTGAAAAGTCAACAAATTTAGCAAAAATCTGCTTCTTTTAAGTGATTGAAAACAATTTCAATGTTTTGAATATGTTTTGAAAAAATGAGTCTTGTAGAATTATTACCTGTAGATGAAACAAACAGTAGATTTGTTTAAGTAAGAACAGAATAATTTTTGCGAAATTTTTTTTTTCAATGCAAAAAAAAAAAATTCCAAATTTTTCTAAAAATTGGTTTAGATTTTTTTACCATAAGGACGGCCAAAATTCTTGGTCGTCCTTCTAAAATTTGTCCGTTTAATGAAATTTGTCCGTCCTTCCTTAAAATATATATGTCCGTCCATCCTTCTTTTCAAGAAGGACGGACAAAAAAAATTGGTCCGTCACAAAAAGACAAAAACATAAAAAATCATTCAACTGATTTGAATCGATTTGAAAAACATCAAAAATATGCACACATGAAATATATTCAGAGAATTAGTGGCTGCTTGTTTCTGCTGAAATGTTTTTGTCTGATTTTTTTGACGTTCTTATATACCGTTATTTATTCTGTGGCGATCAACTCAAAGCAGCTTTTTCAACTTACGGCGATATCAAACCATAATCAATTGCCACAATCAACTACAACATCACGCAGTGGGAAAAACATCCGATCCACTAATCGCTATTCATAATCACATTTTCCAATGTTTTTCGAGGGGGAGTGGATGTGGAGACTTAATATTCTATTTTTATAAATTTAGTTGGAAATTTATTTTAATATTTTGGTTAAACCAAAACCAATGTTCCATTTAACGTGAATATTCTATATTCCAAATGTCATCGCGTTTCGTATTTTTACAATTTCAGTCTATTTCGTGTTTGCAAACATTCAATACTTACACTCGCACTCATACATCAATCAGTAAGAAACATTCCGCTAACGTGAAAACATCACATTCAGTCCATTTACAGATTTAGTCACTTTGTAAATTTCTAGATTGCTAATTCATGAAGAATGGCTTTTGCCTCCAAATAACCAGTTACCTGATTATTATTCAGAAAAATGGCAAAGATTTCTGGTATGACAGGTCTGATTGCTGATTGGTCGATATTCGGATATGGAAGTAGGATTAGGAACTTTATTGGGGGACTTAAAGATGATTTTGTTGCGATCAGCTGGATAATAAATAAAATAACAAGATGAACAATTATTGGAATGATTACACGAAGGAATTTAAGCGGCATGCCATCGTCGGCAATAGCATTGCTTTTAACATGATATTTTTTGAAAGGAAAAAGTAAATAGGATGTTTGTAGGTAGGGTAGTCCCTTGGGAAGAGTGCATTGAGGCAAAAGATTCATCAAAATCATTGAGGTTAGAATTATCTAAGATTTCTGAATCATTACTCTCGTCTTTGCTAGATTTGCAACTGCTAAGAGATTCAATAACATTCCACTTTGAGCGCATGGAGTTAGCGTCATTTAAATTCACAACCGTTGACTTCTTTTTACTAGTATTAATCAAACACTTGACTCTATTTGCTTTCGCCCTATAGATACCAGCTACACAGAGTGAAATATATGTTTAATGTGTCAAATGTTCATTCCTGGAATAAATTTCGAAATATGTATGTGTTTATTCCTAATAGATATGCTATCAATGCTTTACTTATAGTACAAATAGCTTGACATTTAGACCAAATAAGAACAAACCAATACATATTTATTCCAATACGGAATGATTCCAAATTTACTCCAGTTTGGAATAAACATTTGACGTATTATACACATATTTCCCTCTGTGTAACTGTAACTCATGAGTAACTGCATCACAATTGCCGTTGTCCACTGGTTTCATTTCTGTGCATCACACTCACACTCACACTCACACTCACACTCACTTAATGCGTCGCATATTATAAATCTCGCAACGTATGCTGCAAATAAATAACATTTGCACAAAATATGCACTGAAATGGCAGCTGTCAATGTGTATGAACCTAGGGGGTAGGCACGAGAAGAAAAAGAGTGAATCCCAATAAATCTCAATGAATCACAGTAAATCTTTGCATCATGAATCTTTTTGATATGAATGAATCCGAATGAATCGAAATGAATCTTTGGACCGTGTCTACCCCCTAGGTATGAACTCAGAGACAGGTTTTTTGAATAAATTACCGCACTCATCA
>JAQOWM010000194.1:0-97500 GCA_029041755.1 Resseliella maxima
ATTCTCCTCCAACATACCCTATCGAGAGCCAGGTCTTCAGTTTCCCTATTCCAGTCATACCCTCTTTCATTCAAATCATTTTTTACCGAATCCAAATATCGTCTTCGCGGCCTACCTCTACCTCTCGGTGCATTCACTTCAGCATTCAAAATTAACTTTGGCAAACGATACTCATTCATACGCTGTACATGACCAAACCATCTCAACCTAGACTTTCTTGCTACTTCATCAATCGAATCCACATTCAAATCTTCCCGTATTCTTTCATTCCTAATTCTATTTTCCCATTGATCCCTACGCGACACACCCGAAATCATACGTAAAACTTTCATATCAGCCACCTCCAAACCATGAATTAAATTATTTGAATCGACCCAGCTCTCGCTGCCATACATGATAGTTGGTCTGAAGATTGACCCATGAATCATCAACTTCGTCTCCTTACTCAACTCTCGCTTATTGAAAACATGTGACCTAAGTTGAGCAACAACTTTGTTACCATTCACTCTGCGATGTTCGAACTCCTTATCCAGTTTGCCATCTTCCGAAAAGATGCATCCTAGATATTTGAATTGCGACACCTGCTCAAGCACACCTCCATTCAACATACAAATTACTTGTTTCCTATCTTTCCCTATATGCATAACCTGTGTCTTTGAGCTGCTAATGGTCATTCCATAGTTCGTACAAGCCGCTTCTAAATCGCTAATGCTGTTTTGAAGCTCTTGTTCTGAGCCCCCAAACAATACTAGGTCATCCGCATATGCAAGAGCGGAGATAATGTTTCCCCCCAAAACTACGTTACCCCTCAGCTTAGCTGACTTGATCAGTTTGTCCATATAAATTATAAATAAAAGCGGTGATATTGTACAGCCCTGTCGAAGACCATTTCGCACTTCAAACCATTCACTCAATTCCCCATCTACTCTCACAGCCGCTTCACAATATCTATACAAGCTCTTAATTGCACTCAGCAGGGAACCATTCACACCATATTCACCCAACACCGACCAGAGCTTATCTCTAGGTATGCAATCATACGCTTTTTGCAAATCAACAAAACATACATACATATCCTTGTTTCTCTCATGGAACTTCTCTATTAGTTGTCTCATGCAAAAAATTTGATCTTGACATCCGCGCATCGGTCTGAATCCCGATTGGTTTTCATCCAAGAGCGATTCGACAATAGCTCTGGTACGTTTTTCTAAAATTGCACTATATACTTTTCCGACAACGCTCAATAAAGAAATTCCACGGTAGTTGTTACAATCCTTATTACTTCCTTTCTTATGGAGAGGAGAGATAACTGCACCACCCCATTCTTTCGGCACAACTGATGAATCCCACGCTAGATTGAACAACCGATGCAACCATCGAATCCCTACTGAACCACTGCAAATTAAATATTCGTTCCTAATCTCATCCACTCCTGCTGCTTTGCCCCAACTTAGTTTTCTAACCGCCAACTCTATCTCTCCTATGCTTATTTCTTCTTCTTCGACTTCATTCACACTTGCATTCGCGCTAACACTCAAATCTGTTCTATTATCAACATTCAGAAGTTCCTCAAAATATTCTCTCCAACGTTTCAACACATTCTTTCTACCAATCACTAACTCCCCTGCCTTATCTAATACAGCACCTGGCGCTTGATTCTTCCCACCGTTACGGATATTCTTAACCTTCGACCAGAAAACTTTATTCCTCTGTTGCCCTGCTTTTTCTAAATCTCTACCAAATTCCACCCATTCGCCCTCTTTCGCTACTCTCACCAACTCTTTCACTATCCTCTTCTGTTCCCTATACAATTCTAAATCCTCCTCAGTTCTACTTTGCATCCAACGCATACATCTCACTCTTTTCTCTTTCACTGCTTCCTGTATCTCATCATTCCACCAGTCCGTCTTCTTTTTACCATTCTTACCCACATGCATTCCACAACATCCCTTTACCGCACTCAACATTGCATTCTTAAAATAATCCCATTCACTGTTGATATCCGACATCTCATTCAATTCAACTTGCGCAAATTTTTCCTCTAATCTAGCTACATATGCATTCACTACACTTTCATTCTTCAATTCATTAACTTTCACTCTATTAGTTGGTTTCCGATTTTTACTCGCTACCCCTTTTGGAATACGTAGTTTGCTTGCAACTAAGTAATGATCGGAATCCAAACCAAAACTTCTATACACACGCGTATCTATTATGGTTTTACGTAAACATTCATCCACAATAACGTAGTCGAGAAGAGATTTCTGATTCTGAGCAGGATTCTCCCAAGAATACATGTGAATATTCTTGTGCTTGAAGAAAGAATTTGTTATAATTAGGCCTGAACTCTGGCAGAAATCCAACAATCTCTTTCCGTTACCGTTCGCTTCCATATTTTCTCCGAAATGACCCAAAATATTCGCAAAATTCTGATTATCTCTACCTACTCGAGCATTGAAATCCCCTAGCAAAATCACGTTTTCATTTCCCTTACGATAAACAATATCATTCAAGTCACCATAAAAATCATTCATCTTTTCTGCATTCGTACCTTCACACGGGGAATACACACTCACAAAACGATACACTGCACCGCCTAACTTGATTGAAATCCACATTATTCTCTCATTTACGAATCTATGACCCACAATCGACTGCTCTAAACTGTTACTAATCAAGAATCCTACGCCCCAATTTGCTCTACCATTCTTAACCCCTGACAAATACAAACGATAACTCCCTAATGTCTCTTCTACCTGACCTTTCACACGAACGTCGCTCAAAGCTAAGATATCTAAACCGAAATTATTTGCCCTATCGACTAATTCTCGCTTCTTCAACTCAAAACCCCCTCTCAAATTCATTGTTCCAATATTCAAAGCGGTCGTCAACTGTGGAGCTCCGGTCAATTCCCGGGGAGGACGAGCTCCGTGGCCTCCCCTCGTCCGAGGCCAACCATTACTGTTTCGAGCAAAAGTAGATTTAAGGTGAGGGACGTGCTAAGCCACACTGCACCCGAGAAAAATCACCAATAATTTTGTTGAACGAAACTGGCCATGGAAATCCATCGCTACCAATAAACAAAATAAAATGGAACGGACTCACCAATAAACCGTAAAATAGTCCAAATAAAGTGATGAGTTTTAATTACCGCGATCAAAATTTGCATTTTAATAAAAATAATTGTATTTAAAACCGATTGATAAAGTACCGTTTGATTAATTACGTTATTGAAAATTTATTAAACTTATAAAAGAAAATATGTTAATTATACGGCAAAAATTATTATCAATTATAAAATCGGAAAAGTATTCGGCAAAAATTAAACTTTAAATAAATAAACATCAAAATAAAATCTAAGCGTAACACTGTGATTTTACTGAACGCGCCAAACTGAAAACACAAACACTGACAAAAACCGCGACAATGTGAAAAGAAATCAAAAAATTTACTGAAATACGAAATCAAATGCACTAAAATCTCCCAAAATTCACTTTAATTGATAAAATTACAAATAAATAATCACAAATTAAACTAAAAATAAAACAAAACAAGTGAAGCCGGTGTTTATGCTTTGGCATGACACTTGTTGTTCACAAACAATATCATCACAGTGTACCGAGAAAAATAAAAAATATAAAAATACGAAAAAAACACCGAAATTTAAACTTTTTCGCGTAAACTTCACATAATTGTGATGAAATAATCGCTAATTAATTTAAATTTACAAAAATAAAATTTTTTAGAGAAATAAAATTGAAAAATTTTACAAATTTAAATATTTTGTTATTGGAGCGAATCGAAAACCACGACTGTCACGCTCAACGCCATCTAGCGTTTTTTTTCCGATTCCATCGAAAAAGGTAATTTTCCAAATGACCATTCAAGAAAAATTGCTCAATTGAATCATTTCAAATCATGAAAATGTTTTAAATATATCAAAAATATTACAAGAATCTCGTTGAATTGTAGCTAAAATAAAAAGTAGACACAGTGGCTCTGGTTTTAAATTACATCGAATCGATAACATTGATAAAACATATTTGAGGAATATTCGCAGTTGTTGCGAGCAACAGAAAAAAAAAAAAATATCGAATGGAAATATTTATAAAAAAAACGGAATTTGCCATACCGAAAATCTGCACAATTCAAATTTTAGTCTTTGAAAAACGTGATATTCTGTAGAATATACATCGAATGTAGAGAGACTCGCGTAGAGAGACTCGCGTTCGAGTCCGATTAGAGGAAGAAAATAAAAAGAAAAATATTTGGAAAGAGAGAGGGAGATAGACAGAGGGAGAGAGAGAGTGAAAGAGAGATAGAGAGAGAGAGAGAGAGAGAGAGAGATAAGAGAGAGAGAGAGAGAGAGAGAGTGAGAGAAAGAGAAACAAGAGGAAGAAAACGGAAGAGGGGAAAGGAGAAAGGGAGAAAAGGATAAAGATTTATTGAACAATTACCTAGTCTCTATGATTTTTTATGATATTAAAGCGGAAAATGGGCAAACGGGCGACACATCGACAAAAGCCGTTTAAAGCAGTGAGATACATACATATATACCCAGTAAGTGCACGGTATTCGTCGAGTGAGTTTTTTTTTTTTTTTTTTTAAATCGAAACAGGCGTCTGCTCCTTTGCAACCATAACGCGTTTATTCTCGACGATGCTTTTTTTTTCTTCGTAGATGCTCGTTCGGGCTATATTTATTTATGTGTCTTAAATGGGTATAGAAAATAGCTGCAATATAATAGCGTAATTTGTTTCGTCAGTATCCGGCGAAACGAGAAACTGCAACCATTTTACGTCTATTTAGAAGAAAAAAAAAACACGAATGTAAAGCTTTTTATACAAAAGGTATAAATAATGGTCATGAAACACATATAGAGTTGTGGGGAAAAAAAATGCTTCTAAATACTGTTGAAGAATTTTTATTTGGCAAAAAAAAAAAAAAAGCTTTTGATGACTTTGCTGTTGCTGTAGCCGACTGTTTTACCACGGAATGACACTTCAAGTTTTTTCTAAAAAGAAAATAAAAAAAGAATAAATTCTTTGTTGCGTTTAAGAAGCAAAAATCGACAAAAATACAATTGAACTTTGGAATTTCGACGAACTGATATATTTCACTTGAACATGACACCAAATTCAACGAATCGTTTCGAACAGTGTTCAGTTTAATTTCGTTGCAAAGAAAGCATCAATTCAGGTGAATAGACGTAAATTGCTTGAAGTAAAGCATCGAATAATGATTGCGTAATATAGCTGTTATTTGTATTTATTATTCATTCGGATCATTTCAGTGATTCGAATGTCGTTATTGCATGATAAGCTCCCTGCTTTTTAAATTGAGCCAGCTAGTCAGTCAGTCAGTTTTTGGCCCACGCTAAGCGATTATTTTATATTCACTGAATGTCTTCATTTCAAACGTTACACATAACATTTCTCGACAATATTTTTACCTTTCGATATTTTTTCCCTTCTTCGTTTTCTACATTCTCATCTCTATCTTTCTCTCTCTCTCTTTCTCTCTCTCTCTTTCTCTCTTTCTCTCTTTCTCTCTCTTTCTTTCTTTCTTTCTCTCTCTCTCTCTCCCTCTCTCTCTCTCTCCCTCTCTCTCTCTCCCTCTCTCTCTCTCTCTCCCCCCCCCTCTCTCTCTCTCTCTCTCTCTTTCTCTTTCTCTTTCTCTCTATCGTTTCCGTCAATTGAAGCCTTTGGCGTGTTTTTTTTTTGATTTGCTTTCATGATTCAATCATGCTCAATGTACAAGCGCACACGCACATTTTACACTTCCCCCTCATACATCCATTCACCGAGGGCAAGAGAGCATTGCGTGTGTATCACTTTTTAAGTCAATGATGTGTGATGTGATGTGATGTGCCGAGTTCAAATTGTGCCAATAAAAAGCGTAAAGTCACCAAAAAAGAAAAAAAAAAAAAACAAAAAAACAGTGCAACCAAAACGATTTGAGCCAATTTCAAGGCATGACGAACTGAATTGTTATGGCCACATAAAGAAAATTGCTGTCAATAAAATTAAATACATGATTTCATCATATTTTCCACGTTTCCATGCGGATTTTCACTTCAGGTTTCGTCAATCTAATAGCCAATTGTTCAAGTTTTTAATAAATTTCCAATTCTTCAACGTATTGGCAAATATTCGTTGGCATTTCTGTCAAATGTTTATGCCAACATTGAAACCAAACACCAAACACTTTTTTCATCGTATTTTCGCATTGATTTTGTTTTTATTGTTGAGTTTTTTTTTTCGTATCGTCCAAATTGTGCCATTTTTATTTGCATCAAGAATATCATGAAGAGATCAAAGGAAGTGAATAATTACGGTAAATTGCTTTATCAATTGATCTAAATGTACTTCAATGATACCGCAAATGTTTCACATTTTATTCATCTCAGCACCACCCCCCCCCCCCCCATCACCTTGAACACACACAAAATGTATACGAAATGGAAAATTGTTGTGGAATAAAATGAATGAGAAAAAAGAAGATGAGCATTGGAAAAGAGAAAAAAAAAAAAATTTCCGCCGCACAAAAATACTTTGGATGAGTGTCAGAGCAAAGAATTTCAAGTTGATATCAAGCAATCCAATGTGTTATCTTGAGATTCTGAAAATCCTCTGTCTATATAAATAGCTGCTCAATCTTCTTGATTTCAGTCAGAATTCTGTGTGAGTGTGTGTGTGTGTTTTTTTTTTTATTTTCTTGTTATTCATCCCCCCATTTGCTCATTTTTTTCTTCTAAACCATCCGTTTAAATTGATCCAAATGTATACTTGAATCATTTGCCGAATTTTGCGTGTAAAACATCGAGACATTCGACACAAATACAAACACAATTTTGGCAAATGCCACAATTTCATAGCAAACGATTCGAGTATACGGCAAAAATATTTGTCCACAGAACCACAAGATAGATTAAGGAGGGGGGGGGGGGGAAGGTGGTGTTGGTTAAGGAGGAAATGATGGTATTGAGTGAGAAGCGTGCTAAGAAATTAAAAGCGAAGGGCGAACAATTTTTCGAAAGAATTGAGAGTTTTTGATTGCGCATAATGTGCGACCATTGAAAAATCACGCAATGTTAAATTTCAATTGCGAATTTTAACGTCGCCGTTGTCGTCATTGAAATGCTCCGAATTGTGGCTGTGGTTGTCGCCGACCAACAAATGACGAATAAAATTTAGATGAGCGATTTTCACGCGTTCGTGGTTTATCCAAATCCAAACATTAATTAAAATAACGGAATATAAACGAGACCATCGACTCTTCCCCATCGCTCATTGAAACGATTGCGACTGAATCGAGTGAGAGAATGAGAAGAAAAAAAAAAAAGACGACACATTTTTGTTTCAAATGACATGCAAAATGAAACAAGACACTCGCGCGCTCAACGCAACGAATTAATAGACCAGCCGGCACAAGATCATCGAAACACATAGTGACAGCCAACGAAGAAAATTTGCTGAGCCACACACACACAGCCAAATGAAGAATGAAAGAAAAAAAAAAAACCAAATCTCTCGAATGAAATTCGAAAAGAAAACAATTCATTTCGAGGAATATATATATTTTTTTAACACTCTTCCTTCTCACGGTGTGGTGCATTGTCTCGCAACTTCTTCACCCAATATCAATGCTCTATCTTTTTCCCGCTTTCTCTCTATTTAGCTCTCCGTCACTTGCTTTGCCCTTTCCTCTTCCTCTCTCTCTTTCTCTCTCTCTCTCCCGTTTCCCGTCTCCCGTCTCCCATCTCCCGTCTCCCGTCTCCTCCTCTCTTTCTCTTTCACTCTCTCGATTCTCGAGAATTATTTACAGAGTGTCTAAAATTTCCATTTGTAAAAATCACTCAATGATTTACTTTTGAACGACAACGACGATGGCTACCCCAACTGCTGCCGATGCGATGGCTGCAACAAATACGAAATGAATAGGAAAAAAATACATTTTGTTTCCACTGATATAAGAAAAACTCCAAAAATTGTGTGCACACATAGACTTCTATTGTGTTTTATGCTTTCATTCCATCTATTTTCTTTTTTCTTCCTTCTGTTTTCATCGTTCGTCTTTCGGCAATAGTCAACAATTTCACAACCCGCACAAAATGACGATATTTAAACGTAATTTTTTTGCTTTTGGTTTTCTTCAGCAATTTTCTCCTTTGTTTCGATCAGACTCTAAATACATTCGCTTTGTCTCATGTCTTTTTCTCTTTTTCTCTCTCTCTGTCTCTCTCTCTCTCTCTCACTCTCACTCTCACTCTCACTCTCTCAGTCTCACTCTCACTAAATTCTTACTCATTCTCTGGCTCTTTCATTCTCTTTCACATTCTATATCTCCATCTCAATTCGTAAATAATAACTGATTGTTTAAGTACGTTCCATTCCATTTTCGTTTTAAAAATACACAAGACATTTCAATTCCCATGCAACAATACCGAATTGCCTATTATTCCCGCAATTTAGACTAATCAATAATATATTTATCGGTAAATAATCATTACGAGAATAGAATTGAGAAAGAAATGTAAACAAACATAAATACGTACTTAAATGGCATAGCCACTCAACAATTCGACCACATCGAAATTCGTGTGTGCTTTAAGAAACGTGATTGAATTGCTGTCGCCACATCGCAACAAATTGATCAACAAAAGCATTCGATTTATATTGGCAGTTCTTTGAATCGTATTGAACAGGTTCTTTGCTTCATTTTAAAACAAAAACAAAAAAAAAAAATAGACAGGTTTGCATTATAAATTTTACACAATTAAATGGATTTTCTTTTAAAATTTAACTTGAACGAATGTCAATTTCATAAATGTGAAATCAGCAATTAACAAAAATTACAGATTAAATTGTAAAATTGTTTTGATAAACTCACTAAAACACCAAAATGTAGCTTGCATAAAAAATTCATGACACTGAAATTTCATCTCGAGAAAAATTCGCATAAAAAAAAATCCTTGCATCCAAGTGCTTATTGAAATGAAAAAAAAAAAAACCAAAATAAAAAGAAAATTCCTTTTAAATTGTCAGTGACGCAGAAAATTGTGTTGTTCTATTGTGGCAATGCTGGTGCGGCCATCGAAAAAACAAAATTATGAATAGAAAATAAAAATCTTGAAAAAAGTGCCCCTCATCCGAAAAGTGTTTATGTGAAGAAAAAAAAAAAAGAAAAAAAAGAAAAAAAAACGATGATGGAGAGAAAAAAAAATGAATGCGAATAATTGCGGACGCAGCAGCGTAGACAAAAATTACACACGATTTTATTCATTGATTCGATGGTTGGCAGATAAAATAACCATGTCATGAAGACACAAGCCGAATGCAAAGTGAAAAAGAAAACAATGCGGCCGAAAAGACCGTGATGTTGAAAAAAAAGAAGAAGAAGAAGGAGGAGATGGAAGAGAAAAACAAAAAAAAAAAAAAAAAAACACAATGCGTTGTGTGTAGAAAAAGAAAGCATCGGCCGCATTGTAAGTTTGTCACGTTTTATAAGGCGAAAATTATGTGGAATAATTTGGCTTTGTTTTCATTTTTTTTCGCTCTCTCCATCCATATCGTGATTTTGGTGCATTGCAATAATTTTTGGCCACTCACCCCAAAATCGTGCAGGCCTGCTTTGGGTTTTGTTTTTTTTTTTCACTCTAATTTTTTTTTCAACTCTTTTTAAATTGTGCTTCTCATTTTAACAATGGCAACATTTACATTATAAAATTATAATGAGAAAAATGGCCAAAATCGCTGTCGTCAACACATTTTTTTCCTTCTCTATCTCTCTTTTCCCTTCTTTTCTCCTGACTACTTTTTCTCTTCTCTTCTCCTCTCTTCTCTCTCTCTCTCTCTCTCTCTCTCTCTCTCTCTCTCTCTCTCTCTTTCACTTGTTCGCTTTTTTCTTCTCTTTCATTATTATTTTTTGCTGAGACGGGCGCGTCTCCAGCTCACAAATAATAATTGGCATACAAAGAGCTGAAATTATAATATGTTAACAACGATCGGGGTGCAGCATCTTGTGCTAACAATAAAAGGGTTGCAAGGGACAAAATAACAACGAACAACAACCAAAAATAACAAAATTCGAAAATTTGTAGATTTGAGCGAAAATGTTTTCGATGCTTGAGTTCACAATGAATTCGGTGAATTGGTCAGAAGATGTTTGTGGTCAAATGGTTGCTCCTTTTAATCGATTCAGCATTTTTGGGTGATGCTGTAATTGTGGTTTTTGTGGCTGTTGCTTGGAATTAACAAAATGAAATTTCGTTTAGTTGATGGGAATTGGATTCATTTGATGAGCTTCTTGAAATAGTGAACTTGAAGAGAGAGAGAGAGAGAGAGAGAGAGAGAGAGAGAGAGAGAGAGAGAGAGAGAGAGCGAGAGACAGAGAGAGAGAGAGACTGAGTGAGAGAGAGAGAGACTGAGTGAGAGAGAGACTGAGAGAGAGAAAATGAGAGAGAGCGAGAACGGTAATCATTGAAAATGCAAAACTTTTGATACAATTTCAAATCGAATTGTGTAATTATGATGGAAAAACCACAACAATTATTTCATTCAACTTTGCCAAATTGTGTTGGCATCACATTTTCCACTCTCACTTTGGCACATTTCGACCCATTCTTAACCGCTACATTGTTCGCTTGCTTGCTTGATGATTATTTATAAACGCGAGCATGAAACAGATTTCAGCATATTTATGGAAAAGTGATTTTCATGTTGGCTTGTAATCCAACCATTGTTGCAAGAAATTGTTGGAAGCTAATTAACCAATAATCGCTACTCACAAATCCAATGACTTACGGCACCTTGTGTTTGTTATTGCGTACACTGGTTGTGTATATGCGTGTGACACACTGTGTGTCTATCTGTTTTGTTGGTTGGTATGATAATTATTATCAAGCAGCAGCTTTCTTGTGTGTCTTACAATCAAATTTCTATTTACAACGTGATTAACGTGTACCTGTCTGCTTGCAAAACATTGCAGCCCTCATCTAGGCTGTCTACTTCGAAAATCTCATGTGTTTCTCCTTTTCGACGAAAATCTGTAGCTCTCACTCTCTCTCTCTCTCTCTCTCTTTCTCAATTTATCACTCTGTCTCACTCTTCCCTAGCTCACGATACAATATTCCATATTTCATATCTTGGCATTGCTTTGAAACTTGAGATTCGGTCGGAAAGAACAAGTCTTGCTGTTGGCTTTATATTGTTTGTGTGCAACCATAAATGACATACTACTTAACTTGTCTTAAGTTGGAAACATCTTTCATCTTTTCTTCAAACATTCAACCCCGATGCTCTGCCGCATTGTTTTCTTATTTAACTTTGACTAAATGCCGTGTGCCGTAATTTTGATTTTGCTTTCTAGATTTGAATTGCTCTTTGCATTTGTCTCGCTTTCTATCTTCCTTTGTTTATCTCTCTCATTTAGTCACTAGCTCATACACTGTCTCTCTCTCTCTCTCTCTCTCTCTCTCTCTCTTTCTCATTCATTCAATCTCTCCCCTTGTCTCTTCCTTTCTCTCTCTCTCTCTCTCTCTCTCTCTCTCTCTCTTTCACTCTCGCAACTTTCACTGTCTCTCACTCACTCTTCATTTTCTTAGCAATTTTCATCTGTCTTCCCCTTATCGTATTACAAGTAGAAGAAGAAATAATACAAATGAAAAATGATACAAACGAAGGGAAAGACGTTAGCAGTATACGCGAGAGATTGCTTATTAGTGATAATTGATAACAATTAAGGTGAAAGTCAACCAGTGCCATTCAATGTAAATGAACATGAACATCGAAAGCATTTATCTCGTTGCTCGGTTGGCATTTAAGCATCCGGCCCAGTATTAACTATGATTGCTTGTTTACACAAGTATTTTACTTGGAATAAAATGTGCACATTTTGTACGACAATCGATAGTAGTAGTTGTGAACGGAATTTGATTGTTTGTTCGTATGTTTTCTATTTTCGCACAAAAGAATTTCACATTAATACAGACGAATTATATTACTAAAATGCACAAAAAAAACAACAACAACAAAAAACTAATTCATTCAAACACATGATCAGATTTTACGACAATTTTCATAAAATACTTTAATCCGTTAATATTTTCAATAATTCATGAACGAATTTCATTTTTACGCTTGTCATTTGATTGGTATTTACAGGTGTTTGCCATTCCATTCTTCAAATCCGAATAGTTTTCATCTCGAAACGGAGTTATGAACAAAAATTAGTCGAATTGGATGTTGCCAGTGTCGCATATTTAATGAGTTCCAGGTAAGAAAAATAAAATACAATTTCAACCACAGATTATTTCATCTTTGTCGAATTATACACTTGAATCCAACTTGATGGAAAATTACATTGAATCTTTCTTTTTACCAAAATTATCTAATAAACAAACAAATTAATTTGATAGAATTTTCTTTGTGTATCCACATGTTCGCCAAATGAAATAAAATTGAGATTTTGCCGAGAAACATTTATATTTTCGAATGAAAAAATAAAAGAAAAAAAAAAAGAAAAACCAAAAACCACAAAAATAATTGCCATTTTCTACTCAACATATTCAAGTTCAGGTGCATTTAAAAGAAACTGCTTTGATGTGCATAATTCCAATTCTTTAGCAATTTGAGCGAATTTCTCAATAAAAATGTAAATTTATTCAAATGCTAATGCAAGTTTTCCACATTTTTTCTTTTTTTTTTTTTTTTTTATTACAATTTTTTAAATGCTAATATTTTGGGTGATTGTCCAAAAACTAAATTGGCAAAATTAACGTAAGAATTGTGCTCATTTGCACAAAGGGATTAAGACAAATGGAACATTATGTGATGGTGCATTTTATAAATCTGCATATAAAAATTGGTACATTTTATTTCTTCTTGATGGGGTGATTTTTCCAACCAAAACCAACAATTGGTCCTTTTGGTCAGTTGATTTTTTATGGGAAAACAACTAAATATCGTTCAGCCAGTAAGTAGTTGATATTTATGGAAAAGAAAAATATAAATGAAAATGCAATTAGCAATCTAATAAGAAATGGCATACAACTGAATTTCATTTGAACACATACACACATTGCGAACAAAAATATAATCGACTTTTATATTTCCTCATTTACCTAATTGCCAAATAAATGGAAAGGGAACACCGATCTTTGGCTTTAACTAACCAACACACAACCAAACTTGCTTCATCCTGTTTTTCTACCATCCAATTTTAAGATGCAGACTTAATTTGTTCTTTTCTTTTCCACTTCATTTTGCTTCTGTACTCTCTGGCCATGTAATGATTTTGTGGAGTTTGTCATTTTATGATTGTCACGTGAAACAATTCGGGAGTATATCAAAAGCTTTCTCTTTTTCTCAGTGTGGGTGTGTGTGTGTCGTAAAATTAAATGTCAACGCAAAACCGTGCCATTTTCAAACATTTCCATTTGAAATTGCAGTGATGCAAAGGGGCTCGTACACACGTACTGGCCGTACATTTCAATTGTCACACTTATTCGGAACATTGAGCATCAAATGTAAATGGACAATAATACCGCACCATCTCGACGATGTAGAAACGACGAGGAAAAAAAAAAAATCATTGAGAGAAAGAAAGAGAACCAGAAAGGGGGGGAGGGGGCGGCAAAGCGAGGAAAAAAAAAAGTTAGAAAATGATCTCGACAAGTGGCAAAAGATTGTCAACAAGCGACAACAAGGAACCTGTTAAAAATCACACACAATAAAAATGTCCACTTTTTCTGGTCACAAATGAATGAGCCACACGAACATGACGAAGAAAAAAAAAAGAAAGAGAAACTGAATGAAACGGGGTGTTAACACATTATACAAACGCTTACAATTTTTTTTTTTCTCTCACCTCTCTCTCTCTCTCTCCCTCTCTCTATCTCTCGCTCTCTTGCTCTCTCTCTCTCTCTCGCTCTCTCGCTCTCTCTCCTTCTTTCTCGTTCTCTCTCGCTCTCTCTCTCTCTCTCTCTCAATCTGTCTTTGTGGCCATATGACGTACGATCGCTAGGGCACCCAGCACGTACACGGTTATAATCGAGTTGTTTTTAGTGAAACACCGAATGTGAATTGCGTGAATGAAAGTATCACCGTTCAATGTGTGTACATGTTTGTGAATAGCTGCAGGTCTCCCATAATGTAAATGCTCATAATGTGAACCGGTAAACGAGACCATTTCAACGATGACGACGACAACATGCCAACCAAGCTAACAAACAAAATCATATTTATGCTCATTGTACGCATACCGAAAAGCATTGTGTCAGAAATTTTCGTATCAACGCGCCTGCCGCGCTCAACACATTTCAGTTTTTTTTTTTTTGTTTTTTGTTTTTTTTTTTCCATTGTATGACGAATATTTTTTTTTTTTTGTTCACCATGCCGCCTTTTTTCAAGTCACACTCACAATTATGTACATTAATTTTTATAGCCAACGTCACACTCAGTCACACTTTTAGTCATATTGGGACCAAATTCTTCTGTTATTCAAAGCATGAATCACACATACACGTTGTATTTGCAAGTTACTTATTCAATGGTCTTTTCCTGTACGGTTTTTTCTTTTTGCTCTCACACTTTCTCTTCACCTTTTTTAGTCACTCTCTGTGTCTCTCTCTCTCTCTCCGTCCCTTTCTTTCTCTATCGCCACTTCCCCCCTCCTTAATTTCCTCGCTGTTTGTTTCTTACTCTCCTTCTCTCTGATGAATCTAATTTTGTTATACGAACTAAATTCAACCTTGCAATTACTAACAATCAATTTTGGAGCAATTTCAACAGTATCATCATATTCGATGCAAATGAATGCTCTTATTAGATTGAACCTTAACTAGGGACTAGTGTACCTGGTTTGTTTACGATTATTGCTACAATTCTGCCAATTAAGATTGTTCACTTTTAAAATGATTTAAATTGCATGAAAATATTGTGTTAGAAAAGTCGATTCCCTTTATATTCTAAAGAATATTTTGAATATTCTTGAATGTTTGATTAAATATTCATTGTTTGGTTGAATATTCCATTCCATTTCGTATGTTCCATATGTTTCATCCTATTAACTGCATCAAAAAAAAAAAAAAAAAAAAAAAACAACAACAATTTAGCTCAAAGTAAAATTCAAAGTTAGGCTTGAGCTTATCACTTAAATTGGAGCCTCAAAGTACATTTCTATACGATTTTCTCATTTTCACATTCGAATCAAATTGTGAACAAATGATATGTCGGTTCACATTTTGTATAAAAGAGAATATAACATGGAATTGATATAAAGTCGGATAATAATATTAATTTGATGACAAAGTTTACTTAAATTCAAAGAAATCAGCGCTTGTTATTTTTCAAATGAGCTTTCAACAAAAACAAAAAAAAAAAACAAAAAAAAAAAAACACAACGAAAAACATAAAAATTGCAAACGATATTAGCAAACAGAAACCGAGTCTAATGAATTTATTGTTAATTTGGAATAAAATATAAAATTCGTGTACTTGTCGTGATACACACCACGATTATGATAATTTGGTCGGTAGAAATAGAAAGAGAAATGTAAACATATATGTTGTGCGGGATAATTTTGATAAATTTTGTATTCATAAAACAATGGTAAATAAAATCAAAAAAAGGGTATTTTGAATATTTTTCTCTGTAAATTTTAGCAAAACAAGAAAAATTTTTAATGGGAAAAATGGTCGAATGACGGTGTTTGTTGGAAATAATATTCATCAGACGGAGTCTATTTTGTACAATGAAATATACAACTTTTTTTCTCCCCCTTCTGGCGTTATAATTGCATTATCACCTATTTAAATAATTAATTAAAAACACAGTGCACTACGAATGGCATTGAAGTGTTGAGTTTGTACCGATAGAATTCCAAATACATAGACACACTGGATAATCAACAATATGCAGAATTTCTTGTGAAAATTCATGAATACACCTGTCGCGGTTGCTATGTTTGGCTCTTCAGGTCCAACAGCAATCCAAACAAAATATCAGCTTTTTTGTGGTATAATTTTCTATTTTTTTCCAAGTGTGAGAAAGAAAGGGGAGGAAAGAGAGGAAAGGACGACCAGAGGACAAAAGAAAGAGAGAGAATGAGAGAGCACAAGAGAGCACGAGATAACATGACAGAGCACGAAAGAAGTTAAGCGAGATAGAGAAAGAAAGAAACAAAGAATGATAGGAGAGATGGTCCAAGGGGAAGAGGAATCAAGGAAGAGCGGGAAATGGAGATGCAAGAGCTGAAGAAAATGTAGACGAAAGAGCGAGCAAGAGAAAAAGATCAGGAACACGTGATAGAGACAAAGAGCTATTTCTATCAGACGGTGCTCGTCATTCAAAAAATAATGTTCCTTTTCTTTTAAATTCATTTGAAAATGTTTATTTTGTGTTCTTGTATTTTTTTTTTTCTTTTTATTCTTCCTTCTCACTCCCTCCCTCACTTCACGTTAAACTCTCGTCTTGCTTTTGTCTTGGACCATTGTAATCGTTCAAAAGTATCTTGAATTGCAGTCAAGAGCACTGGATCTTCCCATTCTCCTGTAGTTTGCATTCTTTGTCATTGTTCACATTTTGGGTGGAAAGTGTATTGGTTTTGGTTTTTCCGAATGACAGAGAAGCAAGAAAAAAAAAAAAAACAACGATAACAAATGCGACCGGATATTTTTATTCGCTTCAAAAGTCACCAAATGGCAGACTTGTCAATTTTTGGTGATTGACTGTGAAAATTGTGGAGTAATAATCTTTTTATTCGAATATAAAAGGTGTGTGTGTGTGTGTGTTTGTGTGCGTATTTGTGTATTTGTGAAGGGCTGTAGTTTGCCATGACAAATGAGGGGAAAAAAAAAAGATACTTAAGCTGTTTAATTCCATTCTGGGCAGTATTGAATCGAATGATGAGCCACATTTTGAGATGTCTGTTCGAATGCGTTTCATTTTTATTCGTTCGAATATTTTGGCTTGTTTGATCCGGCATCCTCATTAAAAATGGTTCACTGTTCAAATACATGCATTTGGCTAGCGAGACTGTATTTGCACAGTGAAATTAGAAGAAGAGAGTGATGAAGAGAGAAGCTATATAGAAAGAAAAATCAAGAGCGAGAGGCAAAGAGACAAAGAATGAGAAGAAAAAAACAAAAAAAAAAAACATTATATACGAAATTGTGAAAAGTAAATGCATTTAGCAAAAACCCCGAATAATGTATGCCCGAAAATTTCGCGCTCACTCAATAAGAACAGAGCAAACAGCAATAATAATCATGTACCATTCAACCGTACAATTAATATTCTTCAGAGCGCGTTGCGCCTGTTTATTTGTTATTTAAATATTGCCATCGAGTGGGAAAGAACTAAAAACCAAGAAATCTCTCCTTCACTCACTCACTCACTCACTCACTCACTTATTTATTCGCCTGAAATTTCGCATTTTCTTCGCTCCAGCAAATGACAATAACAATAACAATATACCAGCAATGTGAGAGAGAGAGAGAGAGAGAGAGAGAGAGAGAGAGAAAGAGAAAGAAAAAGAGAAAGTGAAAGAGGGAGAGAGAGAGAGAGTGGGGAGAGAAAAAATGAAAACAAAAATTGTAACAACGATGATGATCATGACAACGACGACGACGACGTCGAAGCCAGTGACGGAAAAATGCTTGTTAAGGGAAATGCGTGCGTGTATATTTATGTTTGTTTGTATGTAGCACCGCAGAAAAATAAGAAGAAATGAAATAAAAATAAATAAACAACAAAAATGAAAAGAGTAAAATGTAAATTTATAATAAATATCGACGCAGAGACGCGTATTTGACGACGCACTGATTTCACAAATGTACGAATTTCCAGACGATAGAGATTTTTCAGCCGCATTCGCTAATGCCATTGTGTACACATTCAATTCCCATTTCGAATAATATCTCGGTACACTCACTTGTGCGAACACCCCACCCCCCCCCCCCCTCCTGCCACTATATTTTGCTTAACCAAATAACAATCAAATTCTTAAATTCTTGACATGCCATATCTAACCAATTCACGCAATACATTTAATTTTTTTTTTCTTTTTTTTTCACTTTTTTGCGACATAAATGAGGGTAGAATCTGGATATTGAGAGAAAAGAAGAAACATAGAAAGGGATAGAGAGACGGAGAAAGTGAGAAGGAGACAGAGAGAAAGAAAAAGAGAAAGAGAGATAGAGAGAGAGAGAGAGAGAGAGAGAGAGAGAGAGAGAAAGAGAACGGAGAAATTTAAAATGAGCTGAGGTGAATGCAAAAGGGAGAAAACACACCAACAATAATCATAAACAGAATAGAAATAACAAATCAACTAAATATGAAGAATAGGAAATAATACGCAATTTCAATATGTGCAAGTATTGAAATCCCATTCACAAAATCCAACAATCAAACAAAAATGCTCAAGTATTTGATTTTGAATCCAAAGCCACATCGATTCATGCCAATGCAAACTTTAAACTGAATAATTTGAACAAGCCCAATTCCTCAACACTCAATCGAAACACACACGAATTGGCTTCAATTTGTTTTTTTCTTATGTTTTGAAATATTAACGATTTACCGCAGATTTTCGATTACGCATAATGCGTAAAACATTTGAATTTTATATTAGCAAATCGTAAATTTAAATTTCAACCTCGAAAAAAGTCATTTCTTAATAGGAAAAAAAAAACCCTTCGAATTATTTACATTTTCTTCTACGTTCAATGATAACAATGTAAACAATAGTTTATGAACATGAAAATCAACAATAGTTTATGAATTCGTTGATAAGCATATCATCAATGTCTAATTTATATTGCAATTATACATTTCACAAAATTCATACATTTCATTTGTACCTATGACGTGCCAATGTTCAATATCATAGTTTTGGTTGACAAAAAATTTATTTCACTAAAACCATTAAATTTTTTGAAAATTTGAAGAGAATTGCAGAAGAATATCTCAAGAGATTAGCAAATCAGTAAATCAGTCGAATCGATTTTTGACGCCACGATGCAAATATGGAAAAAATTTCAAATCAAGAAAAAACAAAGCAAATCACCTTTTTGTTGCTATCGAAAGTGTTTTGAGTGTGCCAAAGGCCAAGTGCAAAACCACACAATCGAAAATCTAATAAATGAATGGCAAAAATCGAAGATAAATTGTATGCAATTGTGCGTGTATCGTTTACCTACTTTGTTCAATGTTTGAAAAAAAAAAAAAAAAACGAAAACTTTTTGCCAACTTTCAAGTGTCTGAGTGGAATGATGGCAATCAATACTTAAAAGAATCAAACAAACAAACGAACGAACGAACGCACTGGATATTGATAGAGAATGAATTGATCTTGGTATTTATTCGCTTTTATTCTTTATTCCTTAATTCATCCCTCAACGCGTCTGCTTCAATTTAATGGCATAAAACCGTAATTCAATGTGTAATTTTAGTGTGCAATTGCGATGGATTTACATTCATTCCATTCACATTTGATGCGTGTGCACTGAACTAAGCATAATTATTGTTTATTTTTTCTCTTTTTTCTTTCACCGTTTGTATTCGCGTCTTCGTTGTTGTTTTATTTCTTCGTTTGTATTTGGGGCCATTTATTCGATATTTTTTTTTTTTTTTTTGTGTTATTGTTGTTGAAAAGACGATGGTTAGAGAGACGATGAATATCTGGACGATTCTTAGACAACTATCCAAGACATTCAATCTATTCAAATGGGAATCTGTAGCAGCCATCAATGTAAAAGAATCGAATATAAAAAAAATTGCTTTAAAATTCATTCACCCTCTTCATCTACCAACATCGATCGAATGAACAAACGAACAAAACAAACAAACATCACACGCAAAATGAAGAAATAAATTTAAAGTGGAAAATCGAAATAACAATGGCATCGCAGTGCGAATAACAACGAATAGGCCATCAGGCATTTTCGTATCGGTATCGATGCCAGAATCGTCCAGGTAAATTGGAATGAAAAACACAAATGAGAACAAGACAGGGCAAATGATGAGAGGAAAAAAGAGAGACACACAAAGAGAGAGAGAGAGAGAGAGAGAGAGAGAGAGAGAGAGAGAAAAAAAAATAAAATATCGACCAATAAAGCATACTGAAACATCCGTGATGGGAAAACGAGTGCCACAAGAACAGTGAATAAAAATGCAAACGGAAAAACGGCGAAAATATCGTTGTCTTAAGACTGATAATTTTCAGTCTTATATCTATCTCCTTCGCTTTCTTCTCTCTCCTCTTACCTCTCTCTTTTTTCTCTTTTTCTCACTTTTCTATATCTTTATCTTATACCTTGCTCTCTGTCTCTTTCTTTCTGTATCTCCCTCTCTCTCCCTATTTCTCTCATTCTCTCTTTCTCTTTCTCTCTCTCTCTCTCTCTATCTCTCTTTCCCTCTCTCTCTCTCTCCCTTTCTTTCACACGATATCTTCCTTATTGCAATAAAACCTATAAACATTTTAAATAATCTTCCTTTGTTTTGGGCAATGTGAACGACGAATTTTTTCGGCGAGTTTTCATCGAAAATCGAAAGTGAAGCATATGAAAGAAGAAAGTTGAGAGTGGAAAAGCTTTTCAAGCGAGAAAAAGTGAAATAACAAGAAAAAAAAAACTCTCGAAAAAAGTGAAAAAAAAAAGAAGTTGAAGCAATGAAATAGAGATATTGAATGAAATGAAAGTCGATCAACGTAAATTTTTCTTTTTGGCCAACAAAAGTCTACGACTGGCTGGTTTGTTGCTCTTTTCAATATTATTATTATTGTCATTCTTGTGTGCTGAGCGGGAATATAAACCATCGACAGGAAAAAAAAGACATCGATGCGCTCGCAACAGAAAAGATTTCAAATGTCGAGGGTGTAAATGAATGAAGAGACAATATCGACATAAAAAAAGAAAAAAAAAAATTTAAATATATTGGACTATTCGAAAAGCCAACCAAACTAAAAAGAAGAAAACAAAAAAAAAAAAACATTCATCACAACATCGAAAACAATAGATGCACACAAACACGACGATTGCCACATTAATATGACCGTGTGCTGATATTTCGGCGCTCGCACCACCAAAACAAACTCGTATGAGTCTCTCTCAAATAAGAATGAAAAAAAGAGCGGCAATAATAAGTTAAATCTATTGTTAGGGCGGAATATGGTGAGTAGCATGCACAGTTGGCATGATGTGCTGCTACTCCTGCACAGTTGAATAATAATAATGAAATAAGAAAGAAAAAAAAAAACGACCGAACCAACGAATTGAGCAAAGAATGAAAAATCAGTGGAAAACAAGTCGAAAAAAAAGCAACAACATTGGTTTTAACGCACACTGTGCGTATGCAAAAAGAAAAAAAATTAAAAAAAAAAAAAAACAACAACAACAAAGTCGAACCGACGAAGTGAGAGATGAGACACCTCGACCTCTGCGTCGTATTACAACAGCACGTTCTCGCGCGCGCTGCTCTTCTGTTTTCCTTCAACAGACATCTAATCTACTTGACGCTTTTCTCAATCTCATTCTCTCGTTCGTTCCCCGTTGTTCTTTGTCACTCTCTCTCTCTCTAGCTCTCTCTTTCTCTCTTCCTCTCTTTCTCTCTTTCTCTCTTTCTCTCTTTCTCTCTCTCTCTCTCTCTCTCTCTCTCTCAATATCTTATTCTTTTCATTCTTTCTCGATGCGTATAATTTTTTTCTCCCTTCTTCTTCTTTTCTTTCGTTTTGTTTTTGCTTCTCATGTGCTGAAGGTGACGGATGGTGTGGTATAGTATTAAGTTAAGTATTATAATACTCTCTTCAGTTGGAGTTTTTCGCGTGCTTTATTTTTTGCTTTCTTCTTTTTGTTTCTTTCCATTCTCTCGTTTTCATTCTGATTTTTATTTGTGAAATTGTACTGTATGTGCCGCGCACTGTGAACAACTCTCCCAATGTTCCATTGAATAATGTGTCGTTGTGTGGTTGTTTGTGCCCGATTGCCACTTCACCATTTCTCACATGGTGGTTCGGTTCAGTTCAGGCAGCTCGGGCATTTATATTCTTGGCATTACATTAAAAAGTTTTCTGCCAACCCACAGATATTACTATTAGATATTTACCTTTAGCTTTCTCTTTTCCGATCTTCATTTTTTATTTTCTCGTTCGCATTTTTTTTGTTTTTCGTTTTGTTTTTATTTGTATCGCTGCATCTCAGTCAGCAACACATTTTCTCACTTTGGATTGCGTTTTTTCGTCGCCTCTCTCTCTCTCTCTCTCTCTCTCTCTCTCGCTTGTTTTTCAAGATTCTTTTTGACTGTCTTTCTCTTGGCGCACTGATTCTATCGCTATGTATTGATAGGAAAATCAGGGAGTGAAGCCGGCTAACAAACAAATCAAGCAAAAAGTGAACAGCGCGCACAAAAGCCGGAGTGAGAACAAAATCAAAAAAGAAAACGAGAGAAAAAGCATGAGAAGAAGGAGAGAAAGGGACAGAGTAAGTTAGATATAGAGAGAATGTAAAAGAGGAAGAGAAATCGAAAGAGAAGAAGACGTAGAGCAACAACAAGAATCAGAAAAAGCGGTACAATATCAAAAAAAACATCCAAGTGGGTACAATTTGGAATGTGAAAATTTGGAAGGGAGCAAAGATATATTTTAAAATTTCTTAATGTGACGTGTGAGTGTGGTATGCGGTGTGATGGTACCGATCCGATGGTGTTACTGTAAACGACGAAATACACATTCCCGTACCTCTTGAATTTCTGTGAATGAACATTGAACACGTTGACTATTGACAAAAAGAATATACATATATATATTCTCTTTGTCGTTTACTGTTACTGTGAAATGAGACACGAGACAGGAGCGTGTCGCTGTTACATTTGATCGCATTCGATGATGCTATAGTTAAATTTTGCTGTTCAATATAATATTCGATTTTTTTTTTTGTTTTGGTTCTACTGTATTGTCTTTTTTGTTCGTAACCCCCTTTTGTTTCGACAAGACAAAATTACTGTTGGAAAAGTGGCGAGGTTGTTACGAGTGCAAAATATGCCGTTGTTTGTATTAAGTTTTCCATACGGATTCACAGTAAAAGAAGAAAAAAAGATAGAAAGATGACAATTTTTTTTTTTCTTCATTTTTTCTGTTCAATGACAACGAAGAACGCACCAATTCACGCCGGAATCGATTCACACGCAACCAACAATGAAATCGAAACGTGCAACCCAATGAGATAAATGGAAAAACAGAGAAAGAGAGAGAGAGAGAGAGAGAGTGGGCGCAAGAGCGAAATACATGTAGTTAAAGCAAAGAAATAAAGAAATCCAAACGAAGATTAAAGAATAATATATTGGCGAGGCGTTTTGCCGATCAATGCACAATAAATACATTGCAATTTTTGTTCATCTTCTTCTTGGCTTCTCTCTCGACTGTCGCCGAATTTTTTTTTCCCCCTTTATTCAAATCAATTTTTATGGCCCGACATAAAACAATCGCGTCGATATTCATTGAGACTTGCAGCCAAATTATGGTCGAATTCGGTTTCGAGCGAATTCTCAATTATTTTTTTTTGTGCTTGCTTTGGATAGAGTAAAAAATCGATTTTTTCTTTACTCTAATTCGTTTTAAAAATGGAATTTTTTTTTATAGTAACAACAACCTTAGCCACATTTCATTTAATGAACTTTATAAATCTTGCAATGAATGTTTCGAATACCAAATTCCA
Organism: Resseliella maxima; assembly: GCA_029041755.1. Classification (NCBI taxonomy): domain Eukaryota; kingdom Metazoa; phylum Arthropoda; class Insecta; order Diptera; family Cecidomyiidae; genus Resseliella; species Resseliella maxima. Next base: position 23,712 of record JAQOWM010000194.1, read on the forward strand.
GTGTATTTTCCTGGCAAAATGCGAAAAATTTGATTCAAAACTCATGTGAAATTGCATTTGTGCAGATAGAATAAACATCACCCGATGTTCACTGTCTTGAGAAAAGAGAGAGAGAGAGATGAAAGAGATGACAGAGAGAGAGAGAGAGAGAGAGAGAGAGAGAGAGAGAGAGAGAAAAGATGAGAGTACAGTGAGAGGTATGTAGAATCAAATCAATTCACTGAATCTGTAAATATTTCATGCATCAAAATTTCAAATAAAAACAACAAAAAAAAAAACTCAACAACAACAACAACAATTTCATATTGTGCCGACATTGATGCAGAGTTTGAGGCGCCAAACACGATATGGTGACATAATAATGTCAAAATGAAATAAATACACACATGCAGCCAGTCGCACGACACACATCACTCCAGTTCAATTTCATGGGGCGAAAACGAAAAAAAAAGGGGCTATCAATTCAACCATTATACGGACACATAAAACATTTCAAGCCAAAACATTTTTCTTCGTCGTCACCATACACGGTAAATCAGTCTCTTGTGCATTTCTTCTAGTTGTGACGTGAATGAGAGAACGTGTGTTACAAGCATAACTTGTCAGCAATATAACGAGAATATATTTTCGTCTTATGTGTGTCTTTTTTTTTTTTTTTGTCTTTCGTTGTTGTTGCCGCTCGGATTAAATTGTCACACAACTGATGACAGGCAAGCGAGTATGTGGCCGTGTGTATGAGTGATTTTATAGTACGGCTTTGTGTACATTTTCCGTTTTCAATGTCATTCATTGATTTTCATTTCACGTTTATTGCAAAATATTATCGATCTCAATTCACAAAATTTCTATCGAATTGTACTATTCGTTTCATTGAAAAACAAACTCATAGTTTTTTTTTTTTTTTTTTCAAAATGGTAAAGAAACCACTTTGTTTACACATATATATTTTGAGTTTTGATTTTATTCGATTCACCTCACTCTCTAAATAAACTTGTCTTTTCTTATCTTGACAAATAACAACTCTTCAGTGTATCATTCGACTTGAAGTCGTCTTTTTATATTTTTTTTTTTTTTTTTGCTGTAGACCATTCAAAGAAATCGTCTCAATTCAACCAGAGTCAAGAGTTTATACACCTTTTTATTTCGACTTGCAATTTATCCGTTACGCAAATACACCCATTTTGACTATCGCTCAATATTTACTTATTTGTATATTTAAGCTGCTCATAATAAAGTGAGCAAAGGGCCAATGATGCCAAAAACGAATATACGAAGACTGTAGAAGTGTGAAGAAAGGTGAAGAAGTGTGTAAGATAAATAGAGAGGGAGAGAGGATGAAAGAATGAGAGAGTCAGAGAGAGAGTGAGAGAGAGAGAGAGAGAGAGGGTGAGAGGGAAGATCAAAGAGAGAAAGAGAGAGAGGGAGAAAGAGAGAGAGAGAGGATGAAAGAGAGAGAAAAAGAGAAAGACATAAAGAATGAAATGGTAGCAGAGAGAAAAAAGGTGAAAGGTTGTGAATAAAAAATCGGCCAAAATATAAAAAGAAAAGGGAATAAAGAAAAGTCAACTAGCAATGCTGCTGATGCTGATGATGATGATGATATGCGTGATTGATTGTGCAGACTGTTGGAAAATACGTTGACATCGAAAAACCAAAACACCATAGAAAAACGAAAACCTCACAATTTGTCAATGGATTTAGTGCAAGGTGCAATACACTTAAATCACACAAATCATTTGACGCATTTTTGATTCAGTATGATTGGCAAAGCTGAAAAAATAAAATTGAAGAATATGAAAAGGACTTCTTAACATAAAGATAAATCACTCATTCATTTTTCTATCTTTGCAAACTTTCAAAGATAATTAGTAAAGAAAAAGTTGGGAAAAAAATTCGTCAAAAAATTAAATTTGAAAAATTGATATTTAAAAACAATTTATTGAGATTTAAAACGGAAATTGTCTTGAAAAAATTAGAAATTTTCTAGAATCAAAAAAAAAAAAAAAAAAACATAAAACGGTAAACAATCCATAGAAATGTAGAAAAAAGAAAATTTCTCGTCAAAACTTTTGTTAAACGTGTGATTATATTCTTCTTAACAATGCATAAGAAAAATATGTTGACCAGTTGAGTATATACGGAAAAACTGGGATTGAATTTAGTCAAAATGAGTCCAAATGCAAATAATGAGCTGTGAATGTAACAAAGTGAAATGCCTTGGGAATCGATCCATGTGAGTAAAGAAAATAGTCGATTTTAGTGTTTCAAAGAGATGCGTGTATACTATATACATATGTAGTAGCCTGAGGTATTTGATGGGCAATATATTAGATCGTTTTCTTATTATTACCATTGTTGTAAATCGTTGAGTGTTGGCATGTGCGTTTGTGCGTACAGAAGGTGGAGACGATGCGTAAGCATGTGAATGAACTGAGATATGCATCGTTTGCACATTTTTCTTCTTCTTTCATTCGATCATCACATTGATACTGGTCGTGTTAATGTTTAGCCATTTCACGGATGATGCTGTTGCAAGTGGAAATCGAATAACGAAAAAAAAAAGACAAGAAAATTCGAAATGGCTAAACCATCTATTATAAATGATATTCGATATTCAATATTCGATATATGGAATGTTGTTGTTGTTCAGCTTTGCAAATTCTATAATAAACAAAAAATGCTGGCATAAACAAAATATGCGTAACGCAGTAATAAAATGGCATCGATGAGCAACATCAACATCAAAACAGTCAACAGTAATATGCAGTTTGTGTTTTGGGAGCAAGCAAAACCGAAAGAAAAACTTACAATATATGTGGCGGACACTGATTGGATCGAATGATGGCATTAAATGAAGAACCAGCAAAAGAAAGAGAGAGAGAAAGATAGAGAGAGAGAAAGAGAGAGAGAGAGAGAGGGAGGGAGAGAGAATGAGCAAAAAAAAAAAGTTAACATTCATGCGTTGAAAATGTTTGTATGTTTTGATAAACACACAAATATATTCTGATCACACGTTGACGATCACGGCCCGATAAAAATGTGCACGCTTGAAGAAAGTTCAATGGAAAATATGCGGGAGAATAAAGGAAATCAGTGCACAGCTGTTGGTTATTACATACAAATCAGAAATCAATTTTCTCCATTTTTTTTTTTTCTTTCGTTATTTATTCTTTTCTACTCGTTGATAATTTTCTAATCCATCGGATTCAATACGGTTGTATTTTTTTTTTTGTTTGCCATCACAATTCGTCTCTTTTCGTTTCGATTTGTTCAATCTTGAACCATTTTCAATGGCATTTCAATGTGGCTGTAAATTTGATTTTCGATTCGAAATGAATTTGTCATTTCAAGTCCGATGCGTTCTTATCGGTGATGGGCAGTGATTTGTTTCATGTATCGATGCATATTTTTCTCCGATTAACGTAGACTTGACGTCAACACTCGTTGGTCTTTTTAATATTTTGGTTTTTCTTTCACTTTCTGCATCAATTTCTCATGCTCATTCAGTGATGTGTCTGTTTGTTACTGTTTGCATTACATTTTTTTTTTTTTCTTTTTTTTTCTTTTCGGCTAATGCTCAGTGAGCCTCAATGGTTCCCGATGTGAATGCCACCTGGAATATGTGACGCCATATCATCCAAATGCTATCTAATCCGTTCTGAATACCCTTTTTTTTCTGCATTAAAACCGTTAGTTGTGCTTATGAAAATAGAGAGAAAGAGAAAGAAAGAGAGAGAGAAATAAAGAGAGAATGAGCACAAAAACTCACACAAGCATACAGCATTCGCACACATTGATTTTAAAGTTTCCCCACGTGCTAACCATATTCTCTCTCACTTGACTGCTGCCACATGATTTGTGTGAATGAGTTGACTGAACTCGGGCGACAATTGAAATGGGTTTGAGGCCGACATTTATTTTATCGAAAAATTTATTGTTTTCGGAACACCAACGACTATATTCACACAAACATTATGAAGCAAATGGACGCATTTTCTTCCGTTCTTTATTCTTTTTTTTTTCTTCTTCTTCTTCTTCATTTCTTGTTGTATTTTCTTTGCAAAGCATTTGGCTATCAAAACATAAAAAACATACAGTTGTGATAATAAATTTATATCAATTTTTCTTTTTCGTTTTTTTTTGTTTTTTTTTTCATTTTGTGCTTTCGAAAATGCCAAAAATATGAAGAAAAAACAAAAATGGAAATAAATCTTATTTTTTATGCTTTTTTGTTTTCACTCAAAAAAGTGTTTGAAATTAAGACTAAATTTATTATTTTATTTTCCGAAAAATTTTTTGTTTGAAAATGTATCAGGCGATTTTTCATACGGAATAATAAATTGTTGACTAAATGCGACATATTCTAATTTGCAGCCCATCAAAATACACTGTACAAGTGTGATTTCTTTGCATTTTTACTGCATTTTTTTTCACCCTTTTTGGCAATTGGCCAATATTTTTTCGTTTCGTTTCATTTTTTAGTCACAAATTAGTAAATTGAATGCGAAAATTTAAATACATCGATTGTGAAAATTGATTTGAAAAAGTCAGCACATCAAAAGTGTATTGAACTAGTGAGAGAGAGAAAAAGAGAGAGAGAAAGAGAGAGAGAGAGAGAGAAAGAGAGAGAGAGAGTGGAGAGAGAGAGAGAGAGAGAGTGAGAGAGAGAGAGAATCCGGTGATGACAATAAAAAGAAAAACGACATGAACATATAAATACAGAGAGGTCAATGTCGGGGATGAATGTACTTAGAAACCAGAAGTAAAACATTGAAACGTTAGCAACCCGACCGATCAAAATCCGATTGTTGCAAAAACCGAATTTGTCATTTTAAACGGTTTTTCCAAAACTTTTCAACCCATTATTTTAAATACTTTTGCCGAATGTTCACATTTCGATTTAACCGAAATGTATATATATTCGGATTGCATCACAATGTGGCGTTTCATTTTGAATTCCATCAGCAAAACGACGATGGAAAATGATTTGGAAGAGAAAGTCAGAGAATGAATGAGAAAGCGAAAATACAAAGGATGAAATGGAGAGAGAGAGAGAGAGAGAGAGAGCGAGAGAGAGCGAGAGAGAGCGAGAGAGAGAGAGTGAGAGAGAGAGCGAGAGAGAGAGAAAGAAAGAGACCGTGTAACCAAATGTCTGGTCAAACCATTACCATTCGTGTCCGTTTTCGGATGCTCGTTTTCTTTTGTTGTTGTTGCTGTTTGACTGTTTTTTTTTTCTCTTCTCCCTTCATTTATTGTCACACATTTTGTGTATTCGTGTGTATGCAGTAACGAGCCATTGGTTATGTAGCGAGCTTTGTATTAGTTTTAAAATACCTGCCAGTATATGGATTGGTTGAATGTAGAAAAAGCCAAGATACCACACAAAACAATGATTAAAATAATAAGCGTCGTATTGTAAAACCATCAATGACAGAAGGCATGCATTTTATGCTTGCGTCAGCTCATTTTCACCAAGCAGAAGAAAAAAGCACACTCACACACACACACACACACACACACTCACACAAAAAGAAACAAAAGAAAAAGCAGTCACTCTTAACACATTCATGTTCTAACAACAAACTGGACTCATTGAAACATGATACAGAGTAAGAGGCAAATAGCAATAACATTGAATTGAATAAAGAAAATGTATGTGTATCTAGTACCGCATTAACATTATTTTACATTTCACCACTTCAATAACAAATATAATCCATTGCATTGCAATTTCGGAATTTGACTTGTGTGTGCGCTACTGTTGGTATTCTGAATTTTGCAAATTCAATGGAAAACTGACAATCTAAGCGTATTCGCATTTAGTTTTAAGTTAGTTTTAATTATTTGAAAAGAGTTTTAACTATTGGCCAACAATTGAAAAACAACAACAACAGCAAAAAAAAAAACTATAGAGAAAGAGAATGAGATAGACTAAAAGAGATGGAATTAGAGTGGAAAAGAAAGAAAGACTGAGAGTGAGAGAAAAAGAGAGAAAAAGAGAGAAAGAGAGAGGGAGAGAGAGTGAGGGAGGGATGGAGAGAGAGAGAGAGGGAGGGAGGGAGGTAGGGAGGTAGAGAGAGAAAGAGGGACAGAGAGAGGAAGGGAGGTAGAGAGAGAAAGAGGGACAGAGAGAGGAAGGGAGGTAGAGAGAGAAAGAGGGACAGAGAGAGGAAGGGAGGTAGAGAGAGAAAGAGGGACAGAGAGAGGAAGGGAGGTAGAGAGAGAAAGAGGGACAGAGAGAGGAAGGGAGGGAGAGAGAGAGGAAGGGAGGGAGAGAGAGTGGAAGTGAGAACAAAATAGAGAGTAAATATGTGCCTGTGAGTATGAGTGAGAGAATGTGTCAGAGAAAAGAGGAGCAGAGCATTAAAAACAGACTCAAATGTTTGAAAAACTGAAAGAGGCAAAACAATGACAAATGGAATGGGAAATTCAAAAATAATACGCATTAAAATACATTATGTACTTGAGGCTGGTGCTGCTTTTAAAGTTATCTTGGTTCTTTGTTTGCCGAGCTCAAAACACACACACACACACACACACACACAATCATCCTAGAGCCACTCATACAATGCAAAATGAATTCTAACTCGTGCCGTCCACTTAAAAAATAAACCATCTCATACACAGCAATCTCTGCTATCATCACATGTGGGTAAAATGGAATTTAGCCAAACGAAAAAGGAGCTAAGCGCTTCAAATAAACGGTAACGGTCATCAATGGGCAACTCTCTCTCATCTTATCATCTACACGGTGGTTTTTCGCAACACCATTCCCCTCTCTCTTTCCAATCCTTGGACATTGTTTTCGTTTCGCTTGACGAAAGTTGTTGCTTAAAATTTGCCGTATCGAAACTAAACAGTCTTCGATGAAAGTGTATTATTTGTTATCTCGTTTTTGAACATTTGAAAAATAAACAACAACAACAACATAGACAAAGACCGAGAAACAGCTTTACATTCTCGTTCCACGCGTTTTTATCACATATTCGAGTCGATCCAAATACATGAGGGAAAATAAAAACAAAACGGTAGCAACTCACGATAAAATTTCGACTTTGTTTGCAAATCATCGATGATTCGAACTGTACACAACTTTTGATTCAATGGAAATGCATTTTTTTTTCTCCTAGTTTTCTCACACACACTCTCTCCCCCCCCTCTCTCTCTCTCTCTCTCTCTCTCTCTTTGCCGCCTCGTTTTCTCTCAAAAATGGATTTTTTATCCAGACGGTCGCTTTCTTTCGTTTGTTTATTCGGTCGAGTCCACATTTTTACGAGCATTTCAACAGCTCGTCAACCAGTCTATTGACAAGTACTGAATTATGTATGCGCAAACACAATTATACCCGATCATCGTCATTCGTAACGATGCAATGCCATCCATTCGTTCGCACTAACGAAAACACACACACACACACACACACACACACACACACACACACACACACACACACACACACACACACACACACACATACATACATAATGTGTGTGTGTGTGTAGCTTTAGTATTTGGTTGCAAATTTGGCTTTGTATACAATGCCAATATAGCCTAGCATTAGAAACGGTACACAATCACTTCACTTCATACTAATTCTCAGGATCTAATTAAACAATTATCGCGCAACTATAACGTCAATGGCATAAACAAAGCCCAAAAAAAAATATGACTGAGTGAAGGGAATGCGACAAAGAAAAAAAATTGTGTGTATTCTAACGTCGTTTAACGTAAAAATTGAAATACCGTGAATCAACACGTGTAGTCTCGTTTGCTTTGCTCATGGCATCACTTTCTCATGCTTTAGAGATGAAACGAAAGCACAACAAATCCTATTGCATGATATCTTCCGTCATGATGAAACCCGGATATTCATATTGAGTTACTTCGTATGTTCAGTTTGTCGATATTTTTTTTCACTAAAGTTTCATTTTTATACAGACAACAACTAGTTACAATTGGCTAAAACCCATTTCCGTTTGATTTTTTCTCTCTTACTTGGATGCATTTCAAATTTGGAAAAATAAATTTTTTCAAGAAATACGAAAATGGACCCATTTTAAATGTGAACTATGTTTGAAATAAAAATTGTGCGTAAATATTTACATGCAAATCTATTCTATTGTCTGAACAAATTTAAATGCAATTAGTTGAAATTTTTATTCGATTCATTTCGATGACTTATATCACAACCATGATCAAAACATTTTAAATGCTCGTTTCAAATGATGTTTCCAATAAAAAGGCGATAAATGTATTTGTATCGATCGGCAAGTTCTCATTCCCATAAAAAAAAAAGAATAAAATGAAAGCATTTGAGATATAAATACGTTCTGGCATTTGGTTTGGTTGTTTTCACCGATATGTCTTTCTCGATTATCCGTTAACCGTTGTCACCGTGTTTCTATTGGACATGTGGAAAAGTGAGTGTAGCGGGTGAACATGAGAAGGAGAGTAAGAGAGGAAAAGAAAGAGGGAGAGAAAGAGAATGAAAGAGAGAAGGAATGAGAGAGACACTTTGCAATGGCAGTCCAGATAAATCGATGTCATATATTATCGAAGAAGATTTTTGGTCCGTGGAAAAGTGTAAAAAAGAGATGAGACATCGAGAAAGAGAGAGAAAGAGATAGAGAGCGAGCGAGCGAGCGAGCGAGCGAGCGAGAGAGAGAGAGAGAGAGAGAGAGAGAGAGAGAGAGAGAGAGAAAGAGAAAGAGAGAGAGCGAGCGAGCGAGAGAGAGAGAGAGAGAGTGAGCGAGAGAGAGAGAGTGAGCGAGAGAGAGAGAGAGAGAGAGAGCGGGCGAGACAGAGAGAGCGAGCGAGGAGAGAGAGAGAGAGAGAGCGGGCGAAAGAGAGAGAGAAAGAAAGAATGCGAGCGAGCGAGAGAGAGAGAGAGAGGAAAGTTAAGGAGGAAGAATGAAGCAGCAAAAGATCGTGAAACAGAAAAAGAAAGAAAGAGAGAAAAAATCATCCATTGTCGTTTCAAGATCTCCAGACAAAAAAGCCACAAAGAGCATTCCAGAAATGGATCGTACAAAATTCATATTGGTGTTGGTGTGTTAAGAAAAAGGATTCATCAGCATTTGAAACAGTTGTTGTCGGTTCGTGCGATTAATCATTTGCCGTGTTATTCGGATTCTTTATTTGGGTCTCTTAAAACTCATGTATTTTATTTTCGCTTGATTTTCTCGCCTCACCTTAAATTTGACAAAAAGTTTTTCTTCGTTTGAATACACACGCTGAAAGAAATTACAGCGAAAATACACTAAAACGATATTGCCAAGTGTGACAATAAAATATTATGGCTGGCATGTATTACCTCAACCCTCAAACCGTAAACCTCATCCTAATGTTGTTGGAGTCAATTAATGTTTCCGTTATCGCTTAACGGAAAATGCTTTACAATGTTGTATATACACGGGAAACATCAACTGAACGAAAGAACAAAGAGAGAGAGAGAGAGAGAGAGAGGGAGATAGACAGAGCAACATAGAGTGGAAAGAAAGAGAGGAATTGACCGCCATGTAAAAAACCAACCAAATGAAACCAAAAGCACCCGAATGCGAACCAACACACGGTGAATACTGATGCAAAGGGAATGAAAAGACAAATATGAGCGCATACATCATATTAAAATGGTTTGCTCCTTGTTATTAATTTTAAACGATTCGAAAACAGAAACGATTCACCATCAATACAGAATATGCTAGAATCGATTTTCACATTTTTGGAGGAAAAGCACAGAGAAGAGAGAGAGAGAGCGAGAGTGAGTGAATAAGGGAGTTGGAGTAAAGAACTGAGGTCGAAAATAGAGAGAAAAAAGGAGAAAGAGAGAAGAAAAGAGAAAGAGTGAGAAAGAAAATATCAAAAGGTGGTTTGAACCCAATCGAACGAATGAAGATGCATTGGTCAAATGAACTAAGTGGAAATACCAACGATGCGATAATCCACCAATTTCCCGAGAATAGAATTGACCAATAGACCAATCACTTCCGTATGAAGAATTCAATTTATTATATTTTTTTTTTCCTCTCTTCTGGCCATACACACTAATTCTCACACTCTGCCATTCACGTTCATACCTTTAGGAATGTGTTATTGTGCAACGTCTAGTAGTATCACGTCAATTCATCGCTTGAATACATTTCGGTAAGTTTATAAGCGTAGCCGAATGAAGAGATGAAAAAAAAAAAAAATGGCCGTGAATTTTTATTGAAAATTCCCATTTTTATCGCATTGCATTTGATTTTGATATCGTGTATGAGTGTCGCTCACACTGGTTCATCTTTTGTTTTCTGAATGAACGTTGAGTCTGCTTATTCCTGAAATTAGCATTGCATACTATGCATGGGTCGCAAAATCGGCTCAACAACCAATATCAAATCAAAACAGAATTGGCATATGAGCCAGGGCAACGGTATTAAGTAGGAAAATTGTTTTCAATTTTGGGCATAAAGTTTTTGATTTAATGAAAACATATGTGCAAAGATATTTTCTTCATCATTCCTATTGATACTGTTAGACGGTTATATATATATTCTTCGTTATATTTTACCGTTAATTTCATCGTCATCCTTTTCTTCTTTGCCATCTTTGCCAAACGTTGCCCAACATCGATACATCGTTTGTTTATTTTTGCTATGTTTTTTGTTCTACATTTGGCATTTCATTCATTTTCGCTTTTTCACTCGTTTGCCTTTCAATATGGATATTCAACATCATAAATAGCGATGGGGTCCTGCTATGCTTCCGCTTATTTCATCAAACATTTAAACAGTTGCTCGTTTGCATTTGCCGTTTATTCTCTTGTTTTATTGCATTAAAATACAAAAGCAGTAGTAAGTGAGATGCTTTTCGGGATGAAATATAAATCTCTTTCTTTCACTTTACTGGGCACCATTACGATAAACAATTCAATTTAGCGGCAATATGGTGTGTGTTCTGTATGTGTGTTTGTATCGGTATCAGTGTTTATATACGGAGAATGCCAATGTTCTATGTTGGGTGATGCGGGACTAAAATGCCTGTATTTATGCGATATGATTATTATCAGCCTGTTTTTTCGACAGAATATATATAGTCAACATTCACATACGCCATGCAAATGAGCAAATGAATTCATTGAAAAACGACAATAGCACAACATAACAGAAGGAAAATGCGAAATTTTCACACATTGTTAGAATGAGAGACGATAATTTTGATATGGTTACCGCCACTGCTATTGCTATCAAATACTGATTCACATCCGAAATTGGCCCAATGGCTCATTCCTTTCATGACAATTACAATGAATCTTCGGATCGGTGTTGAATGCCAATTTTATATGCGCAAAATAATAAAATTTTATACGACTAATGATACCTTCGTGAAAAGGTGCATTTATGAATATGCCAAGCTATATAATTCAAAATTCTCAAGAGATAGATCGGAAGATTTTGTGTGCGTGTGTGTGTGTGAGAGAGAGAGAGAGAGAGAGAGAGTGAGAGAGAGAGAGAGAGAGAGAGTGAGAGTGAGAGTGAGAGAGTGAGAGTGAGAGAAAGATAGAGAGTGAGAGAGAAGAAGAAGAAGAAGAAGAAGAAGAAGAGAGAGGGAAAGCGATCGATCTTAACGCACATATGCACGCAATCCATTGACTAGCTCAGTGAATATATCATAAATTAGCAAACGATCCACTCACATATAATTTTTCACATGTTTTTATATTCAATTATTCGAAATTTCGTCAAATCATTTTTCAATACAAAGATTCTTCATCGGATGAATATTACATTTTGATCAAAATTACTCACTTTCCTGTAAACAAAGGCTTCTTCCTAGACAAAAGCACCACTTTTATTAGTTTTCCATTCTTTTCATATCTTTTCTTAAGCATTTAATTTTTTTAAGACTTTCAATAAGAAAGTTCATTCCAAAGTTCATTGATATCAAGGATAAAATATTTTTCGTCTACGAATTTAAGAAAATCGTTTAATTGAGAGAAGAAAAAATGTTCTAATTCATCGATCCCAATTGTAATCAGTCACCATAAATTCTTACTCGTTCATATAGAATGTCGTGTATTGTGAAGGAAATAAAAACGAATGGAAATTTATGAGAAATATTTTGTTCCCATTGTTGACATTTCATTGTTGATAATTTCAATATCGTTAAAGTTTTTGAATTCAATGATATTTACGGTGGAAAATATAGATATTTTCTTCTTCGCGAGCATATTTTGAAAATGATGCACCTTGACCGTCTGCTCTACAGGATTCATTTACAATTTGATGGCATTGATTTGTGACCATATGCTCTCTCACAGAGATGACAATTTGTATGACCAAATAGATTTTATCTTCTCTTTGTCCATACAAGCTATCAATTCAAATGAACACAGCCCGGACAAAATCATTTCTAACTGTCCAAACAGATTTTCTACTATTATATTTGCCCAAATATATAAATATATTTCTAAGGAGTCCCTCATTTTATTTCTCGAAATGTTTTTTGGTCGTCTTCGTTTTCGAAAGAATAATCCAGAAAATGATGGATACATTTTTTTTTGGCTAATTTTTTTTAACTAAAACACGTGTATACTGACGCTTTGTAGCGAGAATGCTTCAACGTTTTGGAATCGAATAACAATTTACTGAATATTTTTGTTCCATTTAGTCCGTGATTGACTACGAAATGCGGTGAATTCATATCAAAGCAATCACCATATTTTCGATTATTTCTAAATTTTTAGACGGAATTTTTTTTTTCAAAACTATGTTTTTTTTTACTGAACAAGCTTCACTGAAAATGTGTAAATTTTAACAATAAGTCGTCCGCTTACGAAAAAGTCCAACTAATTGAAACTTTCTTTGAAATATTATTACATATGGGTGCGTTGGATTACGAAATCAATAAAACCATTTCATGAAATAAAACATGTTAAACATGAGCATTTTTCTTGTGTATTTTAGCGTCATAATTCATGATTGTTGGCTGGTCCTGGTCTGAATTGGTTGGTTTTGCATTTGCAAAAAAAAAAAAAAAAAAAAAAGACGGCAAAAGACTCCGGTTGAATGATGGTGTAACGATAGTAGTAGTCATTGCTCTTGTCGTCGTCGTCATCGTCGTCGTCGCCGTCGTCGTCGTCGAGTGAGATATGGCAATGTTATGTGGAATTTAATACGCGCGTTATGTGGTTTGCATACATTCTATTTCTCACATTCAATTTAGATTATCCGTTTTCGGGTATTCGTTGCATATGTGTGTGTGTGTGTGTCGTGGAAAGATTTGCGATTGCTTCATTTATCTCAAATAAATGTATGAAGCGTGTTGGGTACTGCATCAGCACATTATAGACTGTTGGCATTTGGCAAAGTGTATGTACCTTGTTACTGTTGACCAAACAGATAGATAGACAGTGGCTGTGGCTGTATTGAGGGGGATGAGAAACGGCATTGAACAAAAGGATAAACACACAAACACAAAGAGAGAGAGAGAGAGAGAGAGAGAGAGAGAGAGAGAGAGAGAGAGAGATGCTACGCCAAAAAGCATCCAGTCACAAATAGAAATGATAACAACAACGAAAGTACCACAAAAAAAACAACCTTAACATTTCTCTTAAGTCAACAACAAACCAAAAAACCATTTTTATCAGTAAAATCCAACGAATATAGAGGAAATTCGCACTTGAAATTTCATCGAACCATATATGGCTGAGACAAAATAACTTGCATTTTACTCGCAACCAAATGCAAACACTCAACATTTTATTTTCAATAACAATAACAATAACTGGGGCGACGATGGCATTGCATCAATCAAAAAATGAACAAATGTTCGAGAAATGGAAAGAATTGCGAAATACGTAAATAAGACGAACAATAAGTAAATAAATAAATAAAAAGGCGCGCACAAACAATCATAAAGTAGTGAGTTTGCTGTTCAATTTGCCTTTTGCATTCGATGATGCGGCAATATTTACCAATGAGAACCACATTCACCAAACATACAGACTTGAGACGACACATTTACCACTGATGATGATCGGGCCTTTTTTTTTTTCATCATTGTTGTCGTTGTTATCGTTATATTTTTCTTGTGCATTTTGTCACAATTTGACGGTGAGAAAACAAAGCAAAATGCAAACAAAATCCGATATTTTTTATTCTTCGATCTTTCCACCTCCTTTTCTCCTCTCTCTCTCTTTCTCTCTCTCTCTCTCTCTCTCTCTCTCTCTCTTTCTCTCTCTCTCTCTTTCTGTCTTGCTCTCCCTTCCTTATCTATCGTTCTCTCTTTCACCTACTCTCTCGCTTTTTCACTCTTCTCTGTTGTCTCTCTTTCTTTTTCCCTCAATCTCTCCCTCTCCCTACTCAACCTCTAATTCTAATTCTGATTCTCTAGCATACTCTTCCAAGTTCCCGTTTGCCACGAAAATCGATTGATTGAATTTCGACAAAAAAAAAAGCCACCCGAAAACTACCGATGTTTAACTTCTATCGCGCGAGCAAAACACTGCACCAACACCATCAAATCAAAGCAATAATAAAAATAAACAACCCGACGAAACAGTAGAAAACAAAAACAATAACAATCGCAAGATGAGATTGAGGAAGCGAGAATTTTTTTTTTGTTTCGTCGAAGACGAAAAACGCGCCTCTCAATCGAATTAAAGACGTAATTTGTTTCTTGCTGGCAAAACATTCGACATTATGGCTGCAGCTCTTTCACTCTTTCACTCTTTCTCTCTCTCTCTCTCTCTCTCTCTCTCTCTTCCTCTCTTCCTATTTCGCTATCCTTCTTCCTTGCTCTTCCTCTCTGCGTCCCAAATACACAACAATGAATAATAACAAAACAAACTTTAACTCTTTTACCAAGTTTTTTGGACTTTGCGTCAGCCACATCTTTTACATTACATTAGATGCAATCTAACAACAACATCCGTCGTTTCATAGCTAGCTAAAATATAAACATGGACTTTTCATGTGCGCGCATACACACACACACACACACACTAAAACTCAAATGTGCACATAAACAGTTGTACACGTTTCAATGCTTTTATCTGCGAATCCTCTGTGTTATTTTTGCCCAGCTTTGAATATGCTCGATTTACCTCTTTTTATCGCTAGCACACTGCCGATTTCGACAAAAACAAATTTTAAGTCCCGCAACAAAACGATTTATGGAAAGTGATGAGAATTAATTAGACGACTTTTTGGCGAACCATGGCCATACCATAACCAAACAAGCTAAAAAACAAAATCATCATAAACCGGATTTTGATTTTCCGCATTTAAATTTTCAATAATGTTTATTTCATATTTCTTACATTGAAATGACTATAAAACATTTTTCAACTAAATATATAATCAATTTAATTCAATGAAATTCAAAGAAATTGAAGAATTTTCGATGAAAATCAAAATATTTGATATCAAGTCAATCGATGTGCAGCATAAGGTGTGTTAATTTTCAATTATATTCGCTTTTCATGTTATTTGCCATGTTTATTTCAAGAGGCTGGATTTGGTACTAGAAATTGGATTCAATTTGTGAACCGAGAAAGACAAGACAGGACAGTATAGGACAGGACAGGACAGGACATTGCAATTTCATAATGCACATTCCCTTTGAAAATTTTCTTCTGAATCCTCTCCTGAAAAGTTAGAATTTTTCTTTTGGAAAATATAATATTTTCGAAAAGAAGAAAGTGCCCTGAAGAATGAAGAAGAAGAAGAAGAAGAAAGAGAAAAAATAATGAACAAAAGCAAATTTCCTTCATAAAATGAAATGAAAAAAAAAAAAAAAAAAAAAAAGAAAACAAGAATACATCGGAATGAAAAACGGCCGTGTTTCACAAATTTCAACTCTCAAAAATTGGTATCATTATCATTAAACGTAATTATAAATCATCAAAAATGCTAAAAGTGGTCTACAAAGTAGGTCCGAAATGGTTGTTTAAATGTTTGCGAATGCCACGAACTTTGATGCTGTATCGCATCGTATCGTATCGTATTATGGTACTTCACTTTGATTGCTAAACATACAAACAATAAACCAAATACAGTTTTCATAACAAGTCGTTTGGTTGTATGTAGTAGCGCCGGTTCAGTATGCCTTTGGGCAAATTCTTCCTGAAGAATACACCGGGGAATACACAATACGATTTACAACATAAAAAAGAAAAAAAAAAAAAACATGAAATTGTGAGTATATATTCCACAACAAGCAAATCATCGAATAAAATGACTTTCAATTGTAGTAAAATGTATTCCATGAATAAACGATTGTTTGTAAACATTTCATTCGAGAGCGGTGTTTGAAAACTTGAATATTTTTCGCTTTTATTGCAATGTGTACTCGTTCGCTTTGTCGACCAAATGCATTAAACATTCGCGAATTATATCCTGCGGATCAGGTTCTCTCTCTCTCTCTCTCTTTCTCTATTTTGCTTGTTGTGTTTGCATAAAAAGAAGTTGCTTATTTTATGGTAGAATCGATTTATACACAAGGATAATTAGTTGCTTACATTTATTTTATTTTGAACACAGGCCATATTTGGATGAATAAATCAAAAATAATGCAAATCATTGATGCATGAGTTTAGGAGAAAAAAAGAAAATGGAAAATTTAACGAAAAAAAAAAACACACATATTTGATAATAAACAATATTTATGGATTATTGCACAATGCTACAATTGACAATTTCACATCGCCATTGAGTCATTTTACTTTCAATTTTTTCATCTACTCACATTGAGAGACACGACATACTCAAATGTTCTTTTTTCGATTTCTCGCTCTCTCTCGTACTCGATCATTCTTTCTCAATCACTCCCTCTATCCTCTCGATTTGTGGCTTCAGGTCTATCTCTTTCTATACCTCAGTCGCTCTCGCTCCTCTCTCTCTCTCTCTCTCACTCTCTCGCTTTCGCTCGCTCTTTCGCCTTCTCTCGCCTTCTCTCGCTATCTCTCGCTCTCTCTCGCCCTCTCTTGCCCTCTCTCGCCCTCTCTCACTCCCTCTATCTCCCCCTCTAACTCTCCTCCGCTCTCTTTTTTGTGTTTTCTTGTTTTCTCGTTTCCATTCTTTCTCTTCCCCAAGCTACGTAAATTTTCGTCACAAAACACGCGAAATTTTGTTTGCCATCTTATGCGGTTTACATTAGTGCGATGTGATTGTTTTGTTGTAATTCGTGTGAGTAGAAAATAAATAAATATGGTTCAATAAACCGAGTTGTACAAGTCATAAAACGATATTGTTATAACCGTACTTTAGATTTTGGCTGCACGTCATACGTCTGGCTCCATCGGTCGATGTGTGTTTTCTTATTTTACGCGCGTGTGTGTGTGTGCGTGTGCGTGTGCTTAGAACACGATTTAGCTATATGTTCGTTTGGGATGATGTCAGAACGTGTATCAATCGAACCGCTGAGAAAACTCATCACAAACCGACTACGTGTGCTCTGATTCACATACAGCCGGATGGAAAATGCTTTGTTTTACGTTTTCTTTTTCATTTCGTTTCGTTTGTTTTGTTTTTTTTTTTTGCTTTGTATGAATGAGAAGGTTTCTTGCTTTCAAACGACTCTTGTTTTCCCAGCGGAGTCGCGTTTGTTGAGAAACAACACTTTGTTTGCCGTTGGCTTTGGCTTTGGTTTTGTTTCACCTAAACTCAAATATTGCTCATCTCACATCGAATCGAATCGAATCGAATCACAAGATATAATATTTTTTGTTTTTTTTTTGCGATTTTGATTTTATTTCCTGAACTTTTTCGCTCCGAATAAAGAGAGAAAGAAATAAAAACAAAACAATTTCCTGTAAAAATCAAATCTATGCGTTGCATCGTTTACATGCAATTTCACATTTTTTTTTTTTTTTTCTTCATCGAAAATTGTTTCATGCCATTTTTTAAATACATAAACCAGTGTGCTTGACGTTAGCCCCCGTGGTGGTGATGGTTGATGGTAAAAAAGACAATTTCCAATGGCGATGGCTTAATTTTATTGCTTTAGCACAAAACTTTTGCGCTTTCAGTGCATAAGATTTGTCTGATCGACTCATAAAACCGTTAAAACAAATTCAATTCCATTTGAGTTGTTTTTGTGCTTTTTGGTTGATTTTTCTTTTTCGCTATTTTTGCTCATCAATTTTATTGTATATGCGCGCTTTGTGTGTATACGATAGATATGAAGATGGAGAAAAAGTGAGATTTTCTTGTCCCTGAACCAACCCCTCTCCCACCCCCCCGCTCCCATGTTTTATTTTGTTTGTTTCATTGTTGAAATATTGGCATCGGTTTGATGTTTCTGATTTCGTCGGCATTTTTACGATTTCACTTTAGCCAAATAGACTTTTAATACTTTCTAAATTACTTACAAGTATTTCGTAAAGATTTTTTTTTTTCGATACCAAAACAAAATTGTGTGGAAGCCGATTCATTTTGTTTTACAAATAAATTCCATTGCTGAATATGTAGACAAAGCATTTTTACTTGCAAATCTCAGTATCTCTCACTTTACAATGATAATTTCCTTTCATTTCACAGAATACGTTGTTATTGTTCGTTTAAAAAAATCAAACCGTAATGATGATGCATTTGAAAAAGTAGTGAAATTTAAAAAACAAACAAAAAAAAAAATTGTCCAAACGTAAGCGGTTTTTATTTGACCAATTTTACATTAAAGCAATTAAATCATTTTGCAGTGATAAATAGGAACAAAACTCGAAATAGAAGCATATTGAAAGCATAAAATAGTCGAAATTCAACGCTGAGTCTGTAGAATCAAGTAAACAAACTATTCCTAACAGAGTAGACTTTGTTAATCAAACTACAAAGATGAACATATCAATCGATGCAAACAGAAATCTACTTTGGGGTGTATCAATCGAATTAGAAGTGGTTTTAATGTCAAAGACTTGCTTTGACTCATTTATCGATGTTTTGCCAATTCGATAAAAAAGAATGTTGTGTAAATTTTCATTGAAGTGTCGAAGGTACAATGGACATTGATCGATATGGCGACGAATAAACATTCCCCTTAGTTGAATGATGACACTCCTTGTGAGCGAAATACAAAATAAAATACACAGAATGTAAGGGAACTTTTGAAGAGAATGAGAATGTGAAAGCAAAATGAGAGCGATAAAGACAGCAAGAGTGTAAAAAAGAAACATTGATAGAGCGAGAAGAAAAACTGAAAACGGAGGAAGATACCGTGAGAATGTAATCGAGAGAACAGAGAGTGATTGAGAGAGAAAGAGAAATCGAAAGCTAGAATGAGTTTTTAAGAGAGAGAGAGAGAGAGAGAGAGATAGAAAGAAGGAGAGAGAGAGAAAGAGGGAGGGAGAGAGAGATGACTAAGAAAAGAGCCGTCACATGAAATCCCGTGCAAAGTGTTTAAAGACTTAGCACCGTTCATTCATATGATATGACAATTTAATCCGGTCTTATCGCCTGTACGGTATGTGATTACACATAGTATGAGTGTGACTGTTTGAATGGGTGCCAGTATGCCAAAATAGAAACCGCATATCCAATTTTCAACACCAAACGATTCGAAATCGGTTCGACAACCGAAAGCCAAATATGTGTATGCGTCAGAAGCGTTAAAATCATCTTCAAACAGTTGATTGCTGGTGCAAAGTTTAAAACATCATTTGAATAGCAGCAGCACACAACAAATTCATGGGCAAAAAAAAAAAAAAACATCGACTACTGTCGGCTAAATGTTTGCTATGATATCCATGTCATTCATATAAATGTGCATTGATTCATTGATGGTTGGTTTTGCCCATTTATAATTCGAAATTGGTTTGTTGTGGCCGTGTTTTAAGTCTTCGGCAATAAATGTAAGTGTATTCATGCCTCACATTTTCCATGATTTTTGCGCGTATACACTCACTTTACGACATTTCGATCGGTAAATGCCAAAAGACGAAATCGCTTTTATTTATGATTTTTTCGTGTTTATTTATTTGCACAATTTGGTTTGTTCGCATCATTTCGCCAATTCAAAAGCAAACGAATAAGAAGCATTGGATAATTAATGAAATGGAACGGCACGACACAAAGCATAGAACAGCGACAAGCAAATTTTAATGAGCTTCTTTTTTGTTGGCCAACGTAAAGACAATCACGATTTTCTATGCATGCTAAATCAAGCTAGACAAAGACAAACACACACGAAACACACACACACACACACACACACACGCATGCCATCGATAAACCGATTTGCAAAACCGATTACGCATATTACGGACAATTGGTCGATATTTGATGGCAACACAAGATACTCACGCATTTTGTGTTCACTTGCAGTCTTTTGTCATCGTTTCGATTCGAATTGTTTTGTCTCGATTGGAATGATTTTGTTTGTTGATGATTTCGTTGATTTCTTTCTTGCTTCTCATTTCTCAATGTGCAATTCTTATGCTCGATCCTTTCTTTCTTTGTCTCTCTCTCTCTCAATCTCTCACTCTCTCTCTCTCTCTCTCTCTCTCTCACCCTCTCTCTTTCTTACTCTCTCTATCTCTCTCACACTCTATCTCTTTCTCACTCTCTCTCGCTCTATTGCTCTCTCTCTCTCTCTCACTCTAGTTCTCTTCCTCTTTCTCTCGTTTTTATTCTCTCGTTCTTTTCTGATGATTGTTCAATCGAATCGAATCGAATCAAATTGGATAAAAGCATAAAACCAAGTAATGGCTAATGGTGTGGCAGTGGATTTTCATCTACTTTTCTTACACATATTTTGACTCCTCCACCCCCACTTTCCCTCTCCTCCATCCATTCAACTAGCTGCAATATTAGCCATTTCAACATAACATTTGATTTGAGCTTTATAAATGTCGATATCGGGGAATCTTTTGGCTCGTACATTTTTGTTGTCATTGGTCGATGGTGTGTATCTTACTTACTGGTTTTGTTTGCCACCATGTGATCGATATTAGTGATATCCAAAGCCATATTGTCCGTTTGATATCCATTTAAAGTACCACAATATGCGATTGTCTAATGCAATGCGGCCCAATTGTGTGGATGTGTTAACGGTTATACACATTTCATTTCATTTCATTTCACTTCCGAAACGAACGGAACGCACGCGACCAAACAACATTTTATATACATTCGGAAACCAATCTTTGACCAACGGAGAAACGAAAAATGCATGCAACAAAGCGAATTAGCACGATATTCGATTCGATTTTGAAAAAAAAGAGAACAAAAAATGAAAAGAAAATCAAACAATACAAACGTCAGCAATCACATAAATACATGTTACCATTTTGTATAAAATAGAATGAATGAAAGGGGCATGCGATCAAAAACAGAAAAAAACAACACATGAATGTTAGTATCGACCACCACATATCGAACATGTTGACTGAGGCTGAAGCTAATAATTTTTCCACAAACATCGAAATATTCACCAGTTTTTTTCGCTCTCATTCGCTCATCAGACATTTAAACTGGTCAATGAAATGCAAAAAAAAAAAAAAAAAAAAAAAAAAACAATCAAACAAACAACAACTACACCAACCAACGAAATAAATCCAAGCAATGAAATATCGAATGTATATATTTCGACAGATTAGTTTCAGGGTAGACAACCAATAAATTTAATTGCATACGAATAAATAACACACAGACAAATCAATAAAAAAAAATTATCTACTGACCCAAACGAAATTAATTGAACATTCTCACAAAATGTTGCTTTTGTGTGAACAATTTCCAACGATGATGAAAAGCAATGCATTTATTAATAGGTTTTTTTTAGAGTTGAACTTCCTCTATTTAATGAAGACTAACGTCATCACGAGTGATATTAATAATATTTCTCAAAGAGATTCTCATAAGTGAGACATTTTTCTTTTGAAATTTCTGGTAAAAATTATAAAAAGTGGAAGAACAGATTTTTTTTCTTTTTTTTTCAATAAATAATTCTATGAAGAAGAAAAGGTGACCCAATTTGATCAAATTCCACAAAAATTAATTGTTGATAAAATGAACAAAAAAAAGTTCCTTTCGGTAATGAAAATGAAAAAAAAAAAAAAAAAAAACTGACGGAATGTAAGCTTTAATCTGCCTGAATATCAATGAATCAAAAATGATTAAAATAAGGGCAAGAATTTAAATTTGTTGGAATGACCAATGTTCGAAATTGTGCCAGCATATTGTATCAAAGCAATGATATCATGTAAAAATGTTCACTTCGAACCGAATAACCAAACTCTCAAATACAATTTTCGCATTGTTTGGCGTCGCATTGAACCGAAAAATAGCCGTAAATCGATGAGATCTATATGAATTTCGCTATGCAGAGTATTTTGCAATTTTTTTCTCTCTTTATCCTTTTGTTTGTCTCTTTCTCTCCATTTCTTAATCTCTCTTTCTTTCTCTTTCTCTTTCTCTTTCTTTCTTTCTCTTTTTTCTTTCAATTTCTCTTTATTTTTCTCTGTCATTCTCTCTTTTTCTTTTGTGAATAGTAAGTTTAGTTATTGCTTTTGCTGCTGCTTCTGCTGCTGCTGTTGTTGCTATTGTTGTTGTTGTGTGATTGGTTTCTTTTAGCCGATTAGAGATATGTTGTTCATACTATGGTGTTGTTGTTTGTTTCATTGGTGAAATTTTTTTCTCCATTTCTCTTTATTATTTTCGCTTAGTAAGCGCAATAGTTTTGTGATTGGGTGTGGGGTGCATTTCAGTATTAAGGTTATTGATGCTGTTACATGTTTTCTATTTCGATGAAAGACAGTGTAGCAAAACTGGAGAAGCATTAGAATGTGTTGTCGACACATCAGCAAAATCGCCGACCACGACCAATGGTCGTCTATAAGTGGACTTTGGTTTGGCCGTTAAATGTTGATGATTCTTTCGGTGTTTATTTGTTTTTCTTTTCGTTTTTTTTTTTTTTTTTTCGTTTTTCTTCATATATTTATATCTATGCTATTCACTTTTGTCGGTGGACATTTCAGGCGTCCACCGTTCTCATTACATTGTCTTTACGAGCTTTCTATGTCGATTGCATTCTCATTCCATTCAATGGTATTACAATATTACCAATAAGTGCCAGCATATATTCAACTGACTGCGCTCCTTTTGAAATGCCACAATTTTCCTCTTTTGATGTGCTGTGTGTGCGGATTTGCTTATAAAACAGATGGAACCAATGAGTATGTGTATGTATATTACAATTGTTTTTTGTTTTCTCCCTCTTTTCTCTCTCTCTCTTCCTCTCTTTCTCTCTTTTTCTCTCTCTCTCTATTTCTCTCTTACTGAATTCAAGAAAATGAAACAAAACACAACATCGCATTTTTCTCGTTTAAATAAGTGCAACGGTGAACAAAAATCGAATTTCTGCATACCACGCTTAAATCACACCGAAGAGAATCTCTCAGAGAGACGGAAGTTTCAACTAGAGAGAGACGCAGAGGGTGAGAGAAAGCAAGAGAAAGAACAACATAGATATAGACAGTAAGGGAATGAGAGAGAGAGAGAGAGAAGAAAAAAAAAAACAATCGAATGATTTTCGAAAGTGTTTTGTTATGCCAATATTACAAATGCCGAAAACAAGATGAATATTTTTAGAAAAAAATTTACAAACAACGTTGGACATATAAACCAAAAAAAAAAGAAGTAAACCATTGCGAGAACAATCACCCGCGTGTCGTCGACTGTCTACTAAGTTATCGTCATTTTCGGTGGATGATGAGCGAATGCGCTCGCATGCGATTGAACCATTTCGACGCGGGCTCAATGAGAACAACCAAATATGAGAACAAGCGAATTGAAACTTTTCTGTGCATTTAAATGCCATTGAGAGAAATAGAGAGAAAGAGCGATAAATGGAGATGGAGATGGAGATAATGAGAAAAGAGGTAGAACGACTGAGACACAAAACACCGGGTCCGTATGATTGGCGACTCGACGTCAGATCTGTTCTTCATTACAAAGTATCCTCGACAAACGGGTTGAAATGCTTCAAAAAGCCGTTAATGTGGGCAAAAATGTGATGCTTTTTGCCATTGTTAACAGCAAGCAACGTGTGTATCACTTTCCTGTATATGTTTTTTTTTTCTCTCTATGTGTGTTGTGCCGGGTGAAATTGAAAAAAATGTGCGCGGGCCACCCGATAAGGTATTATGTTTTATGGTATTCCTTGTTGTTGCTTGTTCATTCCGATTTCTTTGGTCGCTTTTTTGTTCACACTCTCTCTCTCTCACTCTCTCTCTCTCTTTTTCTCACTCTCCCTCTCTCTCTCTCGCTATTCATTTGTGTTTCCTGGTGTAACATTTGACGCTTGGTTTTTAACTCACATTTGTGAAAGCGTTTCTACATTTATTCAGCATCGTATACCGAATTCATGAACGAATGGAATGAGTTTCCAGAATTGAGCAAAGTATGTGTCTCTTGTTTATGCATGCAGTTTATTTAAATTAAAAACCATGCTAAATCAATTCTCAAATTCATTTTTTTTTTTTACTTTGTTTTTCGTTGAGCCAACTCTTCTGCCGGTGCTGATATTGCGATATATTTCATTGCTGCCTTTTTTTTTCTCCATTCTTTCACCATGGATGTGTTGTCATCATCACTTTCATCTCACCTCTCTCTCCCCCTCTCTCTCTTTCTCTGCTGTCGTGCCAAGAGTTTTGGGAATTTGCACCCTCTGTCGTTGTTGTATTGTGTGCCGTATTGTTACGATTAATATGATTTTCGTATTGGGATTGAATGGTTGAAATGCTTTTGTACCGGTTGTTTATCGTGTTTATGGCTTTGCAACAAGAGAAAATGAAAATTGCAAAGAAACTCTGAATCCTTTGCCATTTATGATATAACCAATCGTGCAACAACAAAACAACAAGACGAAAAGAAAAAAAAAAATGCTCCCCAAATGTAAGTGTTTGGGCTGGCGCGCCGAATGCCAGCACATAGATTTAATTGGTGATGACTTCACACGCTACCGTAAAATAACCAAAACTTGCACCCATAAACTCGAGCAATCTTTTCACATGAATCGACTCGAATTCACCGTGATCGCCATCATCATTGTCGTTGTCGACACTGCACCGTGTTTTTTTATCGCTCCCTCTCAATCTATATCTCGCTCTTATTCTTGCAGTTTTTCGTTTTTTCACTCTTTTACTCCTTCTCTCTTCCTCTTCCTCTCTCTACTCCTATCTCTCCCTCTCTCTCTCTCTCTCTCTCTCTCTCTCTCTCTCTCTCTCTCTCTATCTCTCTCTCTCTCTCCATGCTTTTCTGGCTCTCATTCTCACAAATTTTCTCTTTATTCGCATTTCATCTCGTTACCGGATTTCGTTTATCGTTTCACCATACATTTATTGCATAAATTTTATAAAATATATCTATCCAAAAGTAAGAGATGGATCAAAAAAAAAAGGAGTCGATTTACTTTGTTTGGTGGTGGTGGTGGTGGAATTTCAGTTGTGGCGCCGAAACACTGATTTTATTCGCAATTAACAAACGAAAAACAAGCAAAAATGTTATGTAAAATACATGGAAAGCAACAAAAACAACAACAACAACAGCAACAATAACAACAACAATCAAGTCGGAACAAACATTTTTAGCAAACAAATTGCAAACAATTTACGAATAAAAACTTTTACATTTACATTGCCGCACATTCAATTTCACTTTACTTGGACAATGCGACTTTTTATGCATGTTTCATTGTTTTGAGCAAAGAAAAAACAAAATAAACACACAGACACACACAGAGAGAGAGAGAGAGAGAGAGAGAGAGAGAGAGAGAGAGAGAGAGAGAGAGAGAGAGAGAAAGAGAAGAGAGTTTGAGAGAAAAACATTCTCTTAAATTCATTTAAATTTATCCCACATTGAAAGGAAATAAGTAATGGAATGAGCAGAATATGAGCATTGGTTTCCTCTCATATGGTCCACACTTATTCATTTCTCAACATTTTCCATACAATTTTAACTGTAATATGTTCATTTTAAATTTCGGTTATACTAATATACGGGCCAATGTTAGTTCAATGCAGAAAATGTTTCCGCATCAAGTTCTTTATCAATTTTAACTTTTATTGACATCGATCGTCATATTAATTACTGAAAATTTCTACAAAATCTGCCAACGACATAAATAACTTTTGGCTGATGCCAAAATAACAATGAAAATAACAAAACAAATTATCAACCATTAAAACCAACTTTTCGTAATAACGTAATTATTCACCATGATACGTAATCACACGTGCAACATTTGTTAACGTTAATTTTTAGTTACTAAGAGCATATATGACAAAGCTAAATTATTGCCAGAAATAATTACAATTATTATTGGTATCAAAATCATCAAATGTAAGGCAATACATAAAAGAGATAAAAATAAACGCACGACAAATATAATAATTGTATGAGTAAAAACACCTTATTTAACGAGGAATAGAATCATCACATGTAAATATTGGTGAAAGCATGTAGTAAGTAATTCATTTGTGAAAAAAAAAACGGTGAACATTTTTGAATTATATTTGCCTCTTGAATTAATCGAGTTTTTCTTTTCGTATCGATCAAAATGTGGCATAAAATAAAGACGGAATAAAAGTGATGACGGATGAGGTGGTATCGCTGCCAATTTAATCAAATAGACTTTTAAAAGAGCACAGACAGCAGTTTTTTAATTAAATTTCATCGGTAAATTTTAACGTTCGGAACAGAAAAAAAAAAATTCAACATGCGGGTGTTTGTCGGTCGAACGGTCGATCGAAGAAAAAAAAAAGTCAAACAACTTTATAATTTAATTTGGATAAACGAATGAAATGAGCAGCAAGGAAGCGAAAAAAAAAATTAGAAGAAATAACAATTTTTGGTTTGAAAGAAAGAATTAAGTTTATTAAAAGGGCTTTTTGCTGGATATTTCTTTTTCTATTTTTATTCGGTTGGCCCAATGGTATTGTGTACAAATAAATGTTTGAATTAAATAATTTGACTTGACTACTAGATGATGAGAGAGAGAGGGAGCGAGAGAGAGAGAGAGAGGGAGCGAGAGAGAGAGAGAGGGAGCGAGAGAGAGAGAGGGAGCGAGACAGAGAGAGGGAGCGAGAGAGAGAGAGAGAGTGAGAAAGAGAGAGAGAGTGAGAGAGGGAGAGAGAGTGAGCGAGAGTGAGAGAGAGAGTGAGAGAGAGAGAGAGAGAGAGAGAGAGAGAGTGAGAAGACGAATGGTAGTAAATGTAATGGAGAGAAAGATTGTGTGTAAGAGTGTGAGAGAGATAGAGTGACTTTGTTCGGCAAAAAATTGAAATAACATTTAACAGTTGGCAATTGTAATTCCATTGAAATTATGCGCACAGCTCAATTGCAATGGTAAAACCAAAAATGTTGTGAATTGAAATGAATGATGATGATGCTGCCGACCACTCTCACATTCATTGCACACATACACACACAGGGTCTAATTAATCTTGAATTTTCTTTTGTATGTTTATTTCGATTTTGGTATTGTTTGCTTTGGTTGTTCCAGTTGATCTAAGAGTCAACAAATAAGAAAAAGCGCGCTTTTCTTTACCATTTCCATTCTTTTTTCAATCGAAAAAGAAGCAAAAAGAAAAAAAAAACTTCTTGCAAAATTAACGAACATCTGGTCACTGTTTAGTACATTTTTCAACATCATTTTTCATTCATTCGAAAGAATTCGTCGTTCGCACAGTTTGTTTTCTCCTTTTTTTTTTTTTTTTTTTTCTTTCACCTCATCTTATTTTCAATTTGAAAAAATTCACATTCAGCAATAAGTTCACCGGCACCAAAAGGTGAGCTCTGTTTGAAAACATCAGAGACTATTTCATCGAAATACAAATAGGAGAAGGAACCAACAAAAACAACTGTTCATTATTAATTGTCACTCTCGTGAAATTGCCGGCTTCTTCTTTATCAAATCACCTCAAACTTTTTGCCCGAAGGGAAAAAGGGACAATAAACGATGTAACATAAACAGTTTGTCATAATTGAAGAATCGTAGAAATATGTTTCATTTTTTAAAGAATTGACATCACATCAAGTGTGACACAAGGAGAACAGTTGAAATGATGAAGATGAAAATCAAGAAGAAGACCAACAACAGAAGAGAAGAAAAAAAAAAACAGTCTGAGAAACCCTTACTTGATCATTTCAATTTAAATGATAGGGAATGGGAAAGCGGTGATAGAAAAATTTGAAGAGCAAGCAATGAAAAAAAGAAAGGGAGAAAGCGATAGAACAAGGGGTCAATAGAGCGAGAATTTAAGAGACCGAATGAGCGATAAACCAAAGAGCAAAATATCGATAAAGGAAGAGAGAGAGTGAGCGAGAGGGAGAGAGAAAGAGAGCGCAAGAGGAGGAGAGTGAGAGAGCGGGCAAGAGGAGGAGAGAGAGAGAGAGAGAGCGAGAGATAGAGTGAGAGAGAGAGAGAGAGAGAGGAGTGGGGGGTACGAAAAACCAGAAGAAAGCGAATGAATAAGAAAAAAAAAGCAAAAAAAAAAAACATTGAAAATGTGAAAAAGAACAAAACTGAAAGTAGAAGTGTCATTTGAATATGCTCTATTTTACACTTGGCTGACATTTAATTATTGATGAATGTTGAAAAATTGTCGATGTGATCAATAAAACAATGACAATGGTTGTATGAATGAATTGAGAATAGTGGCCGTTGTATGATTGGAATTCCGTGCACCATTTCGTATTTGAAATCAAACAATTTATGAAGTGAAGCCTTCATTTAATCGCAAGTTTTCGTCTCTTGAAAATCAATGTGCTTTTTTGTTTTTGGCGAAAAAGTTATAAACAAATGTGAATACGAAATCACCAAAAATAATAATTTTATCGACGACAGGCGGGCAAACAAAGAAAAAGAAAATACGTTGAGCACGCATTCATTGTGAAGAAAATCAATTTGTGTAGCGCAGGTAAAAATCAAGTGGCATTGAAAAGCTACGAGAGAGAGAGAGAGAGAGAGAGAGAGAGAGAGAGAGAGAGAAAGAGAGAAAGAGAGAGAGAGAGAGAGAGAGAGAGAGAGGGAGAGAGAGAGAGGAAGAGAGAGAAAAACGCAACCCATCTGATGGATATTTAATTGAAAATGATGCGCGTCTCCAATAAAATCGATCCAGAGCAAAAAAAAAAAAAAAAGTACCGACCAAAGGATCGTCAAAATTCGATATGTCGCTCATCGATTGACATTTCAACCAAATTAGATGAAAAATTTCCATATTTTTATTTTCATTTTCAAACGCTTTCCACAGTCAAATTCTCTCGAATTCCATTTTCTATTTAGTTTTCATTGTTTCAATATTAAAATAAATGTTAATGGTTTTTCCATATCGATTTATTCATTTGAACATGTATGGATTGTCAAACAAGATTCAAATCTGTTGTTCTCGTTAAATTGATGAAAATGTGTTTGTTTTGGTTTTTGTTGCATCACTAAAATATCATTCAATGTATATTTCTGAGTGGAACAAATAAAGCGTGTTCGATTTGAAGAGGATTTTCATAAGGCTAAAATGTGAATTCAATGTTTGTTGAAAAATTATTGAAGTGAAAATTCACAGACATAGTGGATAAGTTGTGTGTTTTTTTTTTTTTGTTCTTTTGGTTAGTTGAAGGATAAAATGGCAAACAATATTGTGTGCTGGGATTTGTAAAGAATGCATGGCAAAAGCGTAATGTGAAGAGATGGCTGAGAAAGCCGATGTACATATGTGTTTGCTTGCATGTATGTGTACGGATGCGAGTGCAAGTGCAAGTGCGAATGCGAATGAGTGTTTTTGCTTCGGCAATATAAGTTAATACAGTGCAAAAATGAATAGAGGCGAATCCAAAGCATTTTCTTATGCAATTGGTTGCAAGCCAACAAATGCATATTGCTTATGTTTTTGCAAACAGCACAAGTAATAACACTACACCTCCTTTCCGTACATAGAATTCCAGCTCTGTTCCGCTTGCTTCCATGCCATCTCTCACTCACTCGCTCGCTCATTTGATCCGTTAGCTCTCTCTTTCTCTCTCTCTCTCTCTTCATACCAATTTGCAGTGTATGCGCGCGGGCTTTTATTTTCTTTTGTTTGTTTTTATTTTAGTTTTTATGAGAGGCTGTGTAATGTTGCATCGTCGCAGTATATTGGTGAGCTGCGCTGCATTTGATTCCATCGATTGGATCGGTAGTAAGCGTTGACTATGTGCTAGGCCAAAATACAACTATATTTTCTGTCTTTCTTCTACACACAATCTGTCTCATTTTTCTCATTTTCAAATTCAGTCTACTTCATTTCTGTTCGTTTTCTATATATATATTTTTCATTTTCCATCAAATAACATTCTTGGCAATTTTGTTTTTTTCGTTTCAAAATGTGTGTCTTTCGTTCTTTCTTTTTTTTCTCTCTCTTCCTTTCTCTCTCTCTCTGTCTCTCTCTCTCTCTCTCTCTTTCTTTCTCTTTCGGTGCTGTATGGTAAAGTCTTTGTGTTGTTTTTTGTAGTTCTTGTCGTGTGCGCTCGACACCGACTGAATGCAGGGCGGAGCGATATACACAGCACGGCAGTAGCACAACACAAATGAACAAACTATATACATTTTATATTCTATTTTTGTACACAACCATATTCTCTCTCTCTCTCTCTCCCGGATTCCTCTTTTTGCATCCAGTTTGTGTGTGGGAATTTTATTTTTTTATTTTTCAATACATTTATATACATATATTTTACTTTGCTGTTTTTCGGTACTCAGTCCGGAGAGTTAACTTTGGTGTGTTGCAAAACAGCAATAACAAAATGCAATGTGGCCCGAAATCGGTGCAATCGGCGCGGAAGGGAATCAGTGTAAAAAGCTCAAGCGAATGCAAGTGAATATAGTGTATGTCTCGGCAACACCCAAATGCACAAAACATTTATTTCAAATGCCGAAAAACAACAAATAATGCAAAAAAAAAAAGAAAATTTTACAACATTATTTTATGTACACGACAGCACCAGCATAACCAGATACAGAAACAGTAACAAAAGCAATTCAATGCAATTGAAAACGCAAACAATGGACGATAGATCGAAACGGAGAGCGAGAGATAAAAAAAGACAGGGAAAGAGAGGGAGCGAGGGAGAGCGAGAGATAAAGAAAGACAGGGAAAGAGAGAGAAAGATGAAGAGAGAGAGAGATTGAAGAGAGAGAGGGAAGAGAGTGAGAAAAATGAGAGAAAGAGAGAGGGAGAGAGAAGAAGAGAGAAAAAGAGAAAGAAAAAAAAACAAGGAAGAAGAAGAAGAAGAAGAGAAGTGTGGATTGCAATGTAACAGCGCAGCAATGCAGAAGAGAAGCATCTGGAATGACTATAACAAAATTCCGTACACTTCGTGCAAAATCTAATTTAATTTTATTTTCGTAAATGTATCTTTACGTCATTTGCTGCACAAAGCAAGTGGAGTGAATAAGCACCAGAGATGCTTTGTATACTGTTCAGATGGTTGTAGAGTGATAAAGTAGTGTAAATGAGACACAAACATGCACAATGTACTCACACTTTGGATGAGACGTGCAACGGAAAAGATAAATAGTTTACCAATAAATGTGCATTATTGCATTGCATCGCCATCCAATCACAATCAAGTGGCCGTTACATACATACGCCACTTTACTAAATAACGTGTTACTCAAACAACCATTTTGCCGATTCACATGTAAGAAGAAGAAAGATAAGAATGAAAAAAAAGAAGAAGAAGAAGAAGGAGAAAAAAAAACATCAAACACCAAAATGTGCAAAATACATACAAAATTTGCAAATTTAATAAAACAAAATTGCAATATTTTCCCATTGGGATTTTGTTGCAACGGCAAATTTTCCTACTGACTCATGTAGAGATATGAAAAGAAATATGGATACAGAGCAAATGATTTAGATTTCCGTATGGTCGGACACAGCGTAAATGAATAAATTCAAACGTGCGACAGCATGATATTTATTTGAACATTTAAGATGCATAAATTTTTTTACACTTTCTTTAAATTTCAGCGCAGCTAGTTATTGTGTTTTGGCGTCAATGAAATCTTTTTACACATACATAACCAAAGGTGAAGGCATTTTCTTTTGCTCTTTTGCTCTTTTTCCCACTTTTTACTTGATTTAGCTCTTTCTCTTTCGTCCTTTCTGTTCTCCTTGATATATCGGTCTCTCTTACTCACTCTCGCTCCCTCTCTCTTTGTCTTTCTTTCTCTCTCTCTCTCTCTCTCTCTTTCTCCCTTTTTCTCGCTTTCTTACTCTCTCTCTCTCTCTCTCTCTCTCTCTCTCTCTCTCTCTCTCTCTCTTCCCTTTGTCCTGTTTTCTCTCTCTCTCTCTCTTTCTCTTTCTCTCTCTTTCTCTTTCTCCCTTTTTCTCACTCTCTCTCTCTCTCTTTCTCTCTCTCTCTCTTTCTCTCTTTTGTTCGCTTTAGTTCTGTCTTTCTCGAACCCATTTTTGAAAAAACAACATTTTATTAACGCGCACCTATTTCACGTGCACACGATCGAAATGCCGACTATTAATAATTCCCGCGTCTCGGAACAGCAATTTCCGCTTTCATAAAATACTGAAAATGCATTCTCACTCTAATGAAATAAATATCAATGCGAAATACTATCGAAATTGACTTTTACATATAGCATTCACAACCAATAAATTTCACATTCTATTATCTCTCACTTTCTCGCTAGCTCCAACTTTCTCTTTCTCTTTCTCGCTCTCTCTCTCTTTCTCTTTCTCTCTCTTTCTCTCTCTCTTTCTTGATTTTCTCCATGTTTCTTTGTCTGTTTTTTTTTTTCTCTTTTCTTTTTTGTAATTCCTTTGCTTAATAAGGTCGCAATATCCACAAAGAAATGAAAGTAATTTGATCGGAAAAATATTTTATCCAAGTAATAACAATTTATTTTTAAAATGTAATTTTATCACAAAATGTAAAGATAAAACACATGAATTTTGAAAAGTTAAAGAGATAAATGGTCGATAAATTTTACGAAAACACCTTTGTTCGGAATTCTGAATGAATGTTAAAACATGTGCATATAGAGATTTTCTCGACACAATGCTTGCATTAA
This sequence comes from Resseliella maxima, assembly GCA_029041755.1. Lineage (NCBI taxonomy): Eukaryota > Metazoa > Arthropoda > Insecta > Diptera > Cecidomyiidae > Resseliella > Resseliella maxima. The sequence goes on from JAQOWM010000194.1 coordinate 56,751, forward strand.
GTTAATTTAAACAAAAGTTTAAAATCGAAAAAACATTTAAGCGTAAAGATTTAGCATATTAAGCTTATGAGGATGTTCTTTTATCTAACAACAATTCGAATTTCAATTTTTTTAAATATTTTTTTTTTTTTTTTTTTTTGAATTTTTAATTACTATCTATCTTTCGAACAAGTCTTTAATTATTAAGTAGATGACAGTTTTGCGAGAAAAACAAAAAATCGAAACATATAAAATTCAAAATTCGAAAGCAAATCGCAAATGATAATTTCCTATTCCTAATAAATATTATTGTTAATCATACGGACAAGGATTTAGCATTTTGTATCCTTGTCAATATAAACAAATCCGTAATAAATAATTTTTCCGATTAATTTGTTGTCCTTGATAATATTTGTATGTCCATTTCTTTATTTACATTTCAAATGTCATTTGGGCTATGATTTCGTTCAAATTAATTGAATTTTCATTCATTTTGTCAATTTTGTCCATTAATTAACCAAAAAATTCGATAAAAAAAAAAAAAAAAACTATTATTGAAAAAAGTCATTTTTTTTCGTTGTATCAAAATGTTTTGTTGTTTATTAAGTGTGAAATGTCTGTCAAAATAAATTTAATTTTAATGCTGAATTGATTGTTTCATTATGTCAAATGAAAAAAAAAAAACGACAAATAGAAAATAAAATGTTGTTGAAGAGACGCATCATGAAAATTGGTTGTGTCGGTTTTGTGTGCACAAAGCACAACCAAAAACGAGAAAGCACGTGTGTATACACAAATGCTGTGCTGCTATTTGCTTAGAACGCTTTGACCTGCCTCTTTAATATACATAAAATGTGCAGCGCATCCGAAAAACGAATCTCTTTTATATGCACAACTTTATCGCAATTGTATATATAACATACACCGGCACCTCAATCTCTCATTCATTCTCCCTGGGTATATGTGATCATGTACACGCAATATTTATAAACGGAAAAAGCAATGCGAATTACGAACAACATCCACTGCACTAAAATTGTGCATGCTTTCAACAGCAACAGCAATAGCAATAGCATCAGTATTAAAATCAAGCAAGCACCAAATTTCGTTCGGTAGCTTTCTGCTCCGTTGACGCATTGAGTTGATATTCACAAGTTTCCAACATGGAAAAAAAGTGCATTCAGTTCGTTATGATATTTTAAATCATTTTTATCAATGGAGCTCGTTACACAAATATATGCAATCAAATGAGACACCCTGTTCACAATGTTCGCTCGTATATTTTCCATTTCAAATAAACACTGCATCGGGCAGGTAGTTTTTGTATAAGATGAAACGAGGGAAAAAATGAAAAAAAAAAAAAAAAAAAAAACAAAAAAAATACACGAACGATGAAATTAAGTAAATAATTGTTACCATACATACGGAAAATAGTTGAGCTTCGGCATTGTTCGGCATTATGTGTTGCCGTTTGTTGGCAAAAAGAGAGGGAATATTATTCAATGGAAAACAACAATGCACGAAATTGAGAGAAGAAGAATAGGAACAAAAACAAAAAAAAAAAAAAAAAAAAAATCGAAAACTAAAAGAATGAAAAATAGAACGCCAGCACCAATTTTGCAAATTTCTTTACACAGAATCTCGCCATCACAAGCAATGTCAAGTAAATAAAAACGAAAGCACTGCACCATTGCAACGACTAACGAACGTGAATAACCGAAGCTTTTACAATGCACCACAATTTATTTTATATACAACACAATCGTACAACGGATTTTCCTATCGCTTTTTATTATGTACTCGATTTTGCGCTTGTGGGCTTTTGTTTTCATAAATACTTTCGACCGAATGCAATACATTCGCATGTTGATAAAATTGAAATATTTTGTATGCACAATTGCTAACAAGCAGCGAAAAATAGTGAACAGTACACGGTTGCAAAGCATCTTTTAACGTTTATTTCTCGACATTTCGCAACAGTGTTTCAGGTTGATGAAGCTTGTATTCGCTGTTTTTTTTTTTTGTGAACTAATATTTCGATATCATTCTCACTCTTTCTTTTTGTTTGTATTCTTTTCTTCTTCTTCTTCCATTGGAGACTTTCTCTCTCTCTCTCGTTCCCTTTCTTCAGGCTCCCTCTCTCGTTCCCTTTCTTCACGCTCTCTCTCTTTCTCTCTCTCTCTCTTTCTCTCTCTCTCTCTCTCTCTCTCTCTCTCTCTCCTTCTCTCTTTCTCTTTCTCCTTCTCTCTTTCTCTTTCTCTCTCTCTCTCTCTCTCTCTCTCTCTCTCTCTCTCTCTCTCTCTTTCTCTCTCTCACTGCCTCTCTCTCCCCCCCGCTCCCACTCCCCCCTCTCTCTTTCTCTTCCTAATCCCACATTCATCCCTTTCTCCGAAAAAAAAAAACATCAGTCGTGTCACGTTCATTTAGCATGCTGAGTGAGAGAAATACATAGAAAATTGGTAAATTACAAGATACATTCTGGAATAACCTGAAGTGGGAATCAACTATTTTATTGTGGGAGTTTTCATTGAATATTTTACTTTTTGTGTATGTTGTTAAACTGAATCGTTGGAAAACTAAATTGTTAAACCTGTTCAAAAATCTGTCAAAAACTTAAACCAATACTTTTAATTTGTTTCGTAAAATTGCAACAGAAAATTTTCTATGCAAAAATAACAATGTACACATGATTATATCAAGGATGAGCTGCTATTTAAATTATTATTATTTTTTTTTTTTCATTTTTTGTTTCGTTAGAAAATTGATTTTTATTTTTGTTTCAAATATGTTTTTCATATGAATTGTCCACTTTTTATATAATTTTTTAAAAAAAAACTGATTGAATTATTGATTGAATGAAAAAAAAAACCCCCCGATGAAATATGCACATGTGAATAATGTGAAAAAATGTATGAGAAAATTGTTGAATGTTTTCTTTTTTTGCTCGGAAAATTCCAACAAGAGAAATGCAAAACATGCAAAAATAACGAAAGAAAGAACCCAAGTAGCAGCTGAAAAAAAGTGGTGGGCTTTTTTTTTCTGGACATGATAAAAAGTTGTCGTTTATTGTTCGTGCAGCTTAAAAAGGCGTATTTCATGTACAAAATGGTTTTTGTTTTGTACAGATTGCAATTTTTTTTTTTCTGTTTTTTATCTCGGTCTTTCTCTTTAGAAACTGTTTTCTGCCTCTTTTTTCACCAAAAAACAAAAAAAGTTATCATTGTTTATTGTGCATGTGTTCCCCTTTCAATATTATGTTTCTCTGTCTTTCCGCATATTTCGTGTACGATTGCAATAGTTTCGATGGAAATTGTTTTGATTCAATGTTGCTGTTGCATCTTCTATTTCTTATGATATGATGATAGCGATATATATATACATACAATGTTTGGTGTGTGTGTGTGTGCAAGTTGCTGTTTTTCTCCCGTTTTCACTTGGTGTGTGCGTATATGTGAATGCTGTTTTCAGCCAAACCAAAAATGGTTCTCAAGCTGAATGCATGCATTTGTTGCTGAATAGAAATTGTATTCCTCTGTGTGTGTGTGTGTGTGTGTATACATAAGAAAATAAAGAGCGAACATGTTCAGTGAATTGAATATGTATGCGTTTTGTGTACTGAAAGCATAATGTGAATTGTGTGCTATACATGAAATGGGTGCATGGATTTAATGCCATCCAGAATGCCAGAACGAGCAAAATAGAAACATAAACGAGGCGAAATGTTGTCTTTCTATTTTTCGTGTGTCGAATTGTGTGCTCGTGTACATTTCGTGTGTGTGTGTCTTGCTCATCATCCTTAACGTGTACGGCTCCGTTCCTTTAACTTATTTTTCCGTCTTCTTTCTCTTATTCTTCTTCTTCTTCTTCGTCCTCTTCTTCTTCTTCTTCTTGTTATTGTTGTTGGTGTTGCGCGGCCAATATCTTGTTCGCTTGTTTCATCATTTATATTCGCGAATTGTTTCATTGCTGCTTGCGCTTTAATTTGCTTGTATATTTGGGGGGGTATTGCGATTGTTGTTATTATTTAAACTAGTCGAAAAATCTTAGCCGTTTGGCGCGGAGACAACGAAAACGACAATGACAACGACAACTACGATAATGACGACGACGAAAACATCGTTCGGTATAACTTTGTTGTTCTTTCGTTTGGTTTGTTAGCAGCAGCAGCAGCACATATTGCAATATTCTTTTTGGAATGTTATTCCTGTATCCAGTCAGCCAACGATCGGTCCCTTCGTCTTATGCATTTTGAGTTTCGGTTATATGTGCATTACATTGCACATTGGCGAAAAGAGTAAGAGTGCGACGGCGGCGGCGGCGACGACGGCGTCGGTAGATGATGATGGTGGTGTGTACAACTATTTCTGTTGTGTGTTATGCGTCTGCTGTGTTATGTTTTTCTATTGCCGTTTCTCGTGTACCGTATGAAATGCGCCGCCACTCCTCTTGTATTTTCCGAGTGCCACAAGCTTACTCTCGGTACACTCTCTCTCTCTCTCTCTCTCTCTCTCTCTCTCTCTTTCTCTCTCACTCTCTCTCTATCTCACACTCACTCATTCTTCCTTCTTTACTTATATTACTATATCGAATCTCATCCACAACACCGAAAATAACAGCACCGAACTACCAACTAATATATACCGGGGGCCGGGAAAATATAACTCTTGATATAAGATTCAAGCAGCTAGCTGTAGTATTGAGTTGACTGCATTGATGTGCACACAACAAAATAAACAAAATAATAACAAAATATCAGCAGCACCAGTTAACCATTCATTGTGACGATATCGTTCAGTGCTTTCAGTACAATTTACATGCAATGCAATTGTGCATTTGCAAATGATTGGTCATCGAACTATTTTAGGCATAGACAGACTATTTTTTTTTTTTTTTTGCATCCGTATTTGGATCAACACATTTGCTGATCTTTTGCACACACTCTTTTTTTCTTTCTGTTTTCTTGGATCATTTTTTTTTTTTTTTTTTGGAAATGCATAATTTACGTGCATTTTCTTTTCCTTCTTAAATTGTTGGTAAACATTTCAAGCATCGATTGATCGTAGAATTGAAAGAAATTGAAATTGAAATGATGTGAAATTGATATATTTAAAAGAAATTTTTTTTTTTTAATTAATTTATATTAATTCAAAGAAAGACAGATGATTCAATAAATTAATTTTAAAAATTAAATGTGAAAAATGCGCAAAATAGAGAAAAAACAATTTTAATTCAACGAACAAAATGGACATAAAGAGAATGTAAAGAAAGAGAGACGGTTACAAAAAAAAAAGCTTCAACGACTTTGAATTCATTTTCAAGTGAGTGAAATCTGAATAGCTTTTAAGTTGCGCGTGATCAAGTGTAAATGCAAAAGAAAAAGCCCAAATTCAATTCATTCAAACTGACTTATCCATCATTCAAAATGACTTTTTTTTTTCCTTTTCAAATTGGAATTTCCCTTAAAAAACAAAAGAACTAATTAAATAATAAAATAAAATTTAATGCAATTTGCATAGCGAATTGCTTTTAAGTGTCAAATATTCGAAAATAAACCGTTACAAATTGACAAAATTCAATAAAAACAATGAAAAAATAAAATTTTAATTCTCAATTAAAATGTGCTTAATTTGATACGAAACTAAATTAACACAATAAACTGGATTTATTTATTTTCATTTTATTTTCTAAAATATTTCTGTTTTATTAAAAAAATTGAAAAATTTAACCAAGAATTTTTTGGCTGAATAAAACTAAATTCCAATAAAAAGTAGAAAAAAGAAAATTCTCTAAAAAACTTAATGATCTCATATTGAAATCAAATAAATATTAACGATTTTATTGCAAATTTAATCGAAATTAGCGCTTAAAATCGATTGAAAATCAACCAAATGAAGCAACAAACTGTTTGTTTCTGCCAAAAACTTTTCTACGATTAAAATGCGTTCAAATGAAGAAAAAAAAAACCGAATTTGTTGAATTGTTAACCAAAAATGTTGATGGAAACTAATTAAACAAAATCAATTTAGAGAAAATGAAACAATCAAATGTCGTTTGTAAAATGTAAATTTAGTGGAAACGTTTGATAAGATGTAATGTCAACGAATTTAAATGTAAATGTGTTATTGCTGATGTTTAATCAAAACATTGATTCGTTTTTCTTTTTTTATTTTCAAGCGAAAAATAAATTGTGTTTTTTTTTTTCTTTGTAAAATACCACATCAAAATAATGACAACGTGTAATTTCGGTCGAATTTTTGTGTTTTTTTTTTCTCCACGGATTCGCTCATTTATATTTCGATTGAAAGAAAAACTCACTTCATCACATGACTTTATCTTTAAATCACTTGACTAACTACTCGAACATCAATTAAAGTCGTAAAATGTATCAATTAAAATCATTTTCATTTTAAACACGAACATTGGAATACAATTTTCGAAGAATGAAAACACAATGACGAGAGGAAAAAAAAAACAATTTATTTTGTTATTTACGTGGCGCGAAAAAATCATAAAGACAAGAAGTGTGACTGATTTGATACAATTTTCACGAAGATATCGTGGCCGTACAATCGTTATAACATGACTTTGAATAATAATTAAAATACAAAGCGACATTGCGCGTCGTTTTATTTATGGTTACCAGAGAAAAAAAACAAAAAAAAAAACAAAAAAAATACACGAAATTTGTTGTATACTTTTGACTTGCTTTTCGATTAACTTTCCATTTGTAATTTGGCAACTTTGCGTGATTTTTAAAAGTGTTTTCACTCTGGGCGCATTCATTCTTCGCACATATACATCAGGTTTCGTTTACTGCCCGAATTGTGTGGTAAAAGAAATTAACCACATTCATGATATTTACGCGGACGAAAATGAAAATAATTTCCCTTCATTCTATCGTACATTTACACATCACATTTATTATCAAATAATTTTCAACAATGAATGAAATACAATTTGAAAAAAATGCTTTTTTATTGCAATACTATTTGGGGGAGAGAAAAAACTGAACACAAAAAAAAAATATCAATTAAAAGATAAACGATTTCCGTTGGTATTGTGTTTTTTCGCTCGATTTTTTGTTAAAACATTTTACTGGAAGAAAACTACCCTACATGGTAATCATCGCTAGCGAACGCACAAGATAATCATCGTCACACAATAACAAGTTAACAACGCCAACAAAAAATTACATAAACATTTTCAAGACATTTTACATTTAAACAATTGACTCAGTGTGGTCTCCCTTTGAGTACAAAATCATCACAATAATTACAATTTCAAGACTTAATCATCATATTCTAGCCAAATTGCCAATGCGATAGTATTTTGATACAATCGAAAGGCGCATTTTTCTTTATATTCGAACTTTCTCTTTTTCTCTTTCTTTAACTCGCTCTTTATCTCTCTCTCGCTCTCTATCTCTCTCTCGCTCTCTTTTTTTCTCTTTTTCTCTCTTTTTTCTCTTTTTCTCTTTATCTTCCTCTTTCTCTTCCTCTGGCTCTTCCTTTTTCTCTCTAACATTGTTTCTAACTTGGTCTTAATCGCCCCCTCTGTCTCCATATCTCTTTCTCAATGTCGGTCTCTCTATCTCTTTCTTTTTCTCACTCTCTCTCTCTCTCTCTCTTTCTCCCTCTCGCTCACTCTCTCTCTATCTCTCTCTTCTTTTGTCCCTCTATCTATATCTCAGTATCAGTCCAAAATCTCTGTTGACTTTACAGGTTAAAAAAACAAAAAAATGAACTGTTGCCTGTAGAGAAATGTCTTGTAATTTATTTCGTTACTTAAAATATTTTGATTTAAGCACAATTCACACACTTGAGCATTACAAATGTGTCAAACTAACAACTTGATAAAGAACTTTTAATTATCGAAAAACATGCAGAATTGCCAACATTATCCATTTTCGCAATCATCCATTTGCCGAAAGTTTTAATACAATTGAATTTTTCGGGTTGAAATTTGTGAAAATGAAAAAACAACTACAAAATATTTAAATTGGCATCGGATATTGCTTTTGTTTTCTGTTTTTCTTTTTTCTTCTTCTTTTTTTCTCTTTGTTTACGTTGTTTTTGTAAACAATTTTTCTTCAAAGTCCTTTTGGAAAAAAAAAATATGTTCTATTAGAAAGAACGTATCTTTTAAAAAAAATGAAACTTTCTTTCGATGAAAAAAAATTCGTTTTTTTTTTTTTTTTGTTTAACAACTCATTCGTAATCTAGCTATTGTATTTTTGTGTAATTTTTCTTTGCGCATCCATTACTCTCAAGCCAAGCATGTGGTTCAGTTCAAAAGTTAATTAGAATAATTAATAACAAGTCGAAAGTGACAGAAAAAGAAGATTTGGTTGCATGTTGTCCCGGTTGATTGTTAAGCACTCCTGTCGGTTCTCTGTCATTTTTTTCACTCATTTTGTGTTGTTCACAATTGGCGAGACAAGGTTACGCTAAATCCTTTTCTTTTTTTTTTTTTTTTTTTCTTTTTTAAATGTTTGTTATTGTTATTGTTTCGGTCATTTTTAGTACCGTATAGTCAGTATATTTGGTGAAAGTATTTGGCCTGATGCTTAATTTGCCGGTCGGCAAATCAAAAGGGATGCGTATTTTTGTATAAATTGTGCACATTTGTTTTAATCTAATGGCCACTTAACAATATTTTAAAGATAAATCGGTTTTAAGTGGGCTAAGTGCTTTCAATGTTTAACTACGACGGCATACGGTTTAAATTCTATGCTAGAATACGATTATTTAGCAAACGGGATGGTTCATTTCGAATTAGCATTTTTCAGAGTCATCAAATTCGTTTGAACATTTCATTGGGAAGGGGGGAGTCGATGGCCATGAATTTGTTTCAAGTGCAATTTTTACCAATGTTTTATTCGTTGTGGATTTTAAAGATGAAAGAATGTGTCACTTGCTGGGTTATTTGTATTTCTTATTTTGTATTTTAAATGTTAAATGTATGTATTTCGTTGATATTCAAAAGACTTTTGCAACATACCTTAAAATGTTTGCATTGTATGTCTTTTGACTTTAAGTCCCCCTTTGTCCAACTCTTTATTTTCCACCAAAAAAAAAAAAAAAAAGAAAAAAAAAATGTAAAGAAGAAATCACTGAAAAGAATACGGCATACTTCATCGCTTTGAATGAAAACAGTGTGAGAGAAAAAGGTTGATCATTTTTCTTTCGTTCATAACAAATGACAGACCACCTTTTTTTTTGCAGTGGGGGACCAAGTATTGAAATTATGGAAACGATAAAAAAAAAAACAACAAAATTACAATAAGCACTTGAGCAATCACACTAAGAAACTTGGCCATTCACAATAAATATATTGAGGCCATTGTCATTCGAAATACGACAACACAAATTTATTAGCCTCAATTTCAACAAAAATATATGAGTTGGCAATGCAGTAATCGGAGACGATTGAACGACGTCTCGTTAGTGAGAGAAAGTGAAGGGAGAGAAGCACAAAAAAAAAGAAGATAAAAAATAGTGAAAAAAATACGAAAGAAACATTGTATGTGGAAAATGAAATGAAAAAAAAAAAAAGAAAGAAAAATGTTCGAGAGCTATATTTCCGCCTACCGAAACGGTCAGCAGTTATTTATAGGGTATCCATTTCGGCCAATGTTTCTCGTCGTGACCGATAGCATTTATGTTATTATTGTTTCGATACAATTGTGATGGCTTTTGTGTTTGCCAATTGATTCGGTTTTTGAGCGCTATGAGCCAAATCATTGAAAAAGATTTCACACTTGGTACACATGCAAAGTATTGAACGAAGAGAAACAGAAAGGGAAAACAAAGAAAAGGGATAGAATGAAAGGGAAAATACAGAGAGAGAGAGAGAGAGAGAGAGAGAGAGAGAGAGAGGAGAAAAGAAAGAGAAAAAAGCGATTCGATTGTTTTTTTTCTCATTTCCCAAGTCAATCGAACACAATACCGAATTACTAAAACAGCGTAAAAATCAGGAGACAAACGATATTACCCAGATATAAAATACAGCCGGTCACCGACACAACGATGGTCGTTTTGAAAATTTTATTGCGGCTAATGAAACATGTACACGAACGCAAAATATACGAAAAGCGGCACAAACGTGAACGTTCGATATTTGGTAAAATGAATGAATGAATGAATGAACAGACTGCACTCAATTCAAACTAAGAGATGAACTGAATGATAACGATGGAATGTTAACTATGTATGCATGTCGATCGGTCAACCGGTCCGGATTGAATATTACATTTTAAGTGGAGGCATTTTTTTGCATTTCCATTTCGCTCAAAATGGAATTTGTGTGTGTGTGTGTGTGTGCTCGATGTGTCTTAACAGTAATCATTTCATGAATATTTCAATTGCACAAACGAATGACTTGGCCTAATCATAGCAAACCATTCGTTCCATTTGCAATTCATGTTACAATTTCGGCTGTTTTGCGCGCTTTTTCACTTTTCCTTCTTTTTGCTTTCTCCTTCACTTTGTTTTCATCTCTATCGGGCACACGGTCTCTTCTATACTAATTCGCTCTCTCTCTCTCTCTCTCTCTCTCTCTCTCTCTCTCTCTCTCTCTCTCTCTTTCTCTCTCTCAGTCTCTCTCTTTCTCTCTTTCCATTAGAATGAAAAAAAAAAAAACATTGTTATGCTTTCCAGCTCATCAAAGGTTGATTTTTTCACATTGTTTTTTTTTTGCCTTCATACCCCCGCTCAAGTCGGTATCATTGAATGTGCATCAACCATTGAATGACATCACTAACAAGTAGGCTTTTTCGACCATTTAATATTTGAACTGTGGCTAACCGAATTCCGATCAATTGCCCCATATCATGATATTGATAAAACAAAATCAAATCAATTGATGGGAAATCAACCCGATTTTGCAATCGCAATCAATTGATGGCATGAGAACACTAACAACAGAATTCATTGTAATTTATCCGGAAATCAAAGCGCATCGATTCGCTATTTCTGAATGTGTATTCATTGTTTATTTTCATTTTTTTTTTTCTCTTTTTTTTTCTCTTTTTTTTCTCTTTATAGCCAGTCTACAATTTACAAGCACAATCCCGAGATGATGTCATAATAATTTCATGTGGAAATGGGACGAAATTTGAATTTCATTCATAGACCGTTTATAAACCATTTAAATTCAATTACTAAACCACTAATCACTTGCTATTGGATTGCGATGCTGTGAAATGTTCGTGTGTCCAGTGTGAAAATTATTGTGTAAACAAGAAAACCATCTGATAAATAAACAGTGTGCTTCCTCATTTATATATATTGTGTGAAATAGAAAAAAACGAAAATAAATTAAAACCAGAAAAGAATTTTAAAAGAAGAGGAAAAAAAAATTTGTTCAAAAAGAAGAAAAACGTTAAAAATTTTCGCGAAATAAAAAAAAAAAAAGAAAAAAATAAAAATATTAAAATATTCAATCGTTTGTGTTCATAAACAAGTAGTGAATTTAAAAAGCATCAAAGTTATTCAGTGTTAATTCAACAGAGCCGAGATATCGAAGTGATATAAATCACTCTAAACGGTGGCGAAACAAACTGCGAAAAGGCGTCATCGCCGTCGTGTGGTGGTTGTGCGCGAGAAAAATATGCAAAATTCACAAGATCGACGCAACACAAATCTACTGCAATCATCGATTTATAAACAAAAATCACATAAACGACATCTAAAACGTTTGCACACATCAAAGCAACAATGCGGTTTGTGTTTACATTTTTTGTTATCGTTCAAAGCTGGGCAAATTCGATTGAAAAAAAAAAAAAATTTCAATTAGTTCCCAAGTTGTCAAATTAAAATAAGAAAAACACACACAATCAAACAAGGCGCAAAGTTCATTATTCATGGCAATTTTCATTTTCAGATGAGCCAAAAGTCAATGGAGATATCGATCCATCGAACACAACAAAAATGCAACTACAGCAACAATTATCACAACAACAACAAGAATTATTACAACAACTTCAGTTGTTACATCATCAATATTTGATGCATCATGGTATCAATTTGCAACAGCAATTTTTGGGTCACAAACAAAAATCTCAACAGCTAAACGGTGGTAAGTTTTTTTCTTTTCTTTTTTCTTTTTCGTATGAATTCACACTGAAAGAAAATGCATTGAAACATTGCAATGAATCGTATCGAGATTAATTGATTATTTTCGATGATCATAGATCTCTTTCAAGTGGATAATGCGTTGAGTCTAATCAAAATTGGTGCACTCGATGGCTTAGGTAATAATTGTATCGAAAATACGTCGTTGCATGATTTGATTTATCTAAGTAAGTATTAAAAATCTACATGAAAATCAATATTTGGAGTAAAAAAAATTTTTTTTTTTTTTCGTCTTCTTTGGTTTTTCTATTGAAATAATTTGAATTAAAATATTATTTTCTATTCAATAATCACCATTTTGTCCATATAAAGATGATAGTCAAATAAATGCAAAAAGTGATTTCAATGGAACCAATATGAGTAAAATTGAACCAATCGATGAAGATCAAGATTATCAGGATATTGAAACGGCATCCGAAACAGCAAATAATTATAAAGATGATGATGGATCCATTGAAAATGGAAATATTGATGATTCGGATAAAGATGCAATTGATAGTAAACCAATTTTAGGTAGTCTCAATAATATTTCGGCAAATGTTATCGATAATGATGATGTGAAATTAAATGAAAATGTACACATGGATACAAAGTGCACAGATAACGACGATGATACGTGCAATGTTAACGCTAATGATACGAATTTAAATGAATCGAATGCTAACGATCGAGACGATATTGATAGTAAATTAGGTGAGTTTTTTTCTTTTTTTTTTTTATTAAAAACAATTTCATTTTGTGATGAAATGGAAACGAAAATTTTTTTCATTTTTATTGAACATTTTTGGTTTTTTAATCATTTTTATTTTCATTTTTTATCAATCATTCAGCACCTGCCACAACATCAACACAAAACGGTATGTCTTTTTGCATTTTTTTGTTTTTTCAAATTGGAAAATATGCTCAAATGTGAAAATCGAATATTGAAGTTGAAAAGAACCAATAATTACGTTTGAAATGATTTCGATCCAAGTTCAACTATCGATTTAAAATCAACTTCAATTATTGTTCCTATTAAGATCAATGTTCAAATAATTATTGTTAGTGTGAAAGTTTTCGTTCTCTCGAACGAAGCAAGAAGATATAGTATTTTTATAATACTCTTTTTCATTGCAAAAATGTTCTTGACACATTTTTTTCGGCACTTTTTACAATTTTTTCGTTCTCTTTTTCTATATCTCTCCCTCTTCCTCTCAATCTTTCTCTTTCTCTTTCTCTTTCTCTTTCTCTCTCTCTCTTTCTCTCTCTCTCTCTCTTTCTTTACCCTTCACTCAATTTCCTTCCCCTTAATTTCCTTATTGAATCATTTTAGCGACAGAAAATGACAACAACAACGATACAAACAACAATAGCAGTAACCACAATAATAATGTTAGTGGGAGTAACAATAGCCATAATAATAGTGAAGTTATAAAAACTGAAGGTAAGTACATTGATAGAGTTAAATGAAAAATATTTGACAAAGAATGTTTTTGAATTCAATAAAATTGATTGAAAAATGGAAAATTTAAGCAAAAATAATAATAATAATATGATAAAATGCAATTTGACCGAAAATGATAATTTGTAATTTAATTGATTGTTGAAAAAATCAAGTAGATTGCAGTACGATAGCCGATACGATATTGGGTTTGGGGAATAGTAACGGATATTCAATGAATTATAACGATATGGATGATGGTCATTTGGATAAATCATCGGCTATATCAGCATCATCAATGTCACCAATATCAGTGACCGAGCATCCATTATATGGTAATGGTATTTGTAAATGGCCTGGATGTGAAGCAATTTTCGATGAACATCAATCGTTTATTAAGCATTTAAATGGTGAACACAATTTGGATGATCGATCAATTGCCCAGGCTCGCGTTCAAATGCAAGTTGTATCACAATTAGAATTACAATTGCAAAAGGAGAGAGACAGACTTCAAGCGATGATGCATCACTTGTACCTATCAAAACAGCATTTGGATTCAACGCGACAACCACAAGATAATGGTAAATTTTCAATTAAAATCTTATAATTTCGATTGAAATATCATGTTGAGAAATTTTCAAATTTTTTGTTTGCTTTTTGTTTTTTGTTTAAGAAATTTCAATGTTGACAGAAAATCATTTAAAAAAATTTCCAATTTTTAAAAGACTTTATCATTTTCATAAAAATAGAACTAAAATCACGATTTGTGTTCAAATGAAAAAAGAAAAAAAAAATACAGAACAATAGATGAGATGAAACGAATGAAACATAACAAAAAAAAAAAAAAAGAAAAAAATGGCTGAAGACAAATGTCGTCATTTTGTATTGCAGGTGTTGGTGATTTGGCAAGTTTATCGAGTACATTGCAGTCATCGTCACATCAGCACGATTCACCAAATAATATCAACAATGAAAATTGCATTTTTGATCAATTGGATGCATCACAATTGTCTCGTCATCATCACCATCATAATCATCATCATCATCATCATCATCATCAAAACAGTACAAGCAATAGAGAGTTTAACAGTAGAAAATTGAGCATGTCACCATATTTGAGTCCAACATCAAAATTATCATCATCGTTGAGCCATTCACCCGGCATACTTGGCACCAGCATCCCATTGCGTCGTCAAATGAGCAATAAATCATCATTATCATTAGCAGGTGGTGCGTTTGGTATAAACAAATTAATCCCAATCCACCTTTCCTTAAATTATCTCTCCCTTTTCCATACTCTCAATTCACTTTCAATATCAAAGAAAAATCACGAATTTCAAATCGTTAATCGTGGAAAATACATCCCATTATCCGATTCCTCAATCGATTCTGTTCTGCCATTATTTTTCTTTCATCAATGGATTTTTTTTTTTCTCTCATCATTATCCAAACTAACCAAATGCAATGCACTAATCTGTATGCCAATTTTTATCTACTTTATTTTTCACATTTCGTACGTTTCAAATGACTTACACATCGAAAGGATTACCATATATGCTTGAACGAGCCGGCCTTGATGTTCAACAAGGTCAGAAATTCATGAAGCCGAACAATGAACGCATTTTTTTTTTTTTTTTTTTATTGCTACATTTTCTTTCGTTCCGTTCATTCAATTTGTTTTTTTTTTTATCTTCTTTTTCTTTTCATACAATTTATTTTTCGTCTCGATCTTTTTCTGCTACTTTGAATTTTACATAACGTTTACAAATGCATTCATTCTTTTTTTTCCATCTTTACAATTCGCACGGAATTTTCGCTGGCAAATAATTTTGAAGGATTTTGTTTTTCTGTGTTCGAAGTATCAACGTATTGCCGTGTAATTTTTGTTTCAAGCAATTTTCTGTGGAAAAATGTGGTTGCAAAATTTATTTTGCAACGTAAAAATTACCGCGTTGAAATCGAAACAAAAACAAAAACAAAAACAAAAAGAAAAAAAAAAAAGAAAAAAAAATGTGCTTGAGTGCCAGTATCTGTTTACGCCTTGAAATACAATACATTGCCATTGACCACTCCCACACGAATCACGTAAACACATTCGCGAACTGCATGCCAGCGAAAATTATTGGATGGATGGAAGAAAATACGACGCTCTTTTCTTTTATTCTTTTCCATTGTGTGTTTTCTTCTTTTTCACATGAGATTTTCTGCTTGTCTTAAGTTAAGATTTGTTTTTCGACATTTTCATGGTTATTATTTAGAGCTTGTTTTGTCTCGCTCATTTTTGTGATCGGTTTTTATCATTGTCTTTTATGATTTGTTTTCATGTTATTTATTGCCAATTGCCAATTTAATTTCAAATTCGTTTTTGTTCAATATCCTTTTTTTTTTTTGTTTTTTTGTTGCCACACACAGAAATACAACGAAATCGAGAATTCTACAAGAATGCTGATGTGAGACCACCATTCACCTATGCATCACTGATTCGTCAGGTAAATGAATTTTGCTTTTGTTTTTCATTGTTGTTTGAAAATTATTATTATAATTCATTTTTTATAAATATTGAATATTTTGCTTTAAATATCCAACAGAAAATCTATATTTAAATTGCAAATTTTAATTCAATATTTATATCGTAAAAAAGTTAGAGAGTCACAAAAACATTTCAAATCAATGCCTTTAATTTCATTTTATGTTTTCTTCTGAAGTCTTTCAATTTTCGATGGAAAAGTACATTTTCTCATTAAAAAGCTCATCTTTTCCATGTAATTTACAAGTTTTAAACACTATTTTTTCTCATTGAAAACTTTATTTTTTTTTTTTTAAATTCCATTCATCCAACAAAAAAAAAAGCTCTATTGTTCTATTGACAATGGTTATTTCATTGACAAAGAGCTTTTTTCTCTAAAAAAAATCCATATTTTTTTTATTTTTTATTATTTTTCTAAAAATAATTTCTTTCACATTAAATGTTGGACTTTATTCACTTCGAAAATATTTAACTGACGAAAAGTCAGTGATAAAAATCTACTTTATCTAATCAGAAGCCATTTTTTTTTCTATCTCGCTTTGAAATATTCTCTTCTTTTTTTTGCAGTCAATCATCGAGTCACCGGACAAACAATTGACGCTAAATGAAATTTACAATTGGTTTCAAAATACATTTTGCTATTTTCGACGAAATGCAGCCACATGGAAGGTATTTGTTATACACCAATATATAATCTCTTTCTCTTTGTATCACTCTTTTAGTGTGTATTTTTTTTAAGATGCCCTCATTCAATTGAATTATTCAGCGAGTTTTAGGGTAACAGAAGAGATATTCTTTCATTTTCAATTGAAATCCATAAAATAGCTAAAATTGTATAAAATTATCAAGTTAGAAAGTGATTGCAAGCGAAAGATTTGCGATTGCTTTAGATTAAGGGTATTAGATTTTCAGACAGGGTCATTAAATGGTAGGAAATGTGATTAGATAAAAGATGAGAAAAGCTAAGCTCGTTTTGAAATAATAACAAATTACTACAATCAGGTTTAAAATCAAGATATACAATCAAGAGGGACATTTTTTGAGTTTTCTAACATTAGTTAACAAAGAAAAAGACGATGTTAAAATTAATGCAGCACAAAATGTCAACGACACAAAGCTGTTGCTGCTGTTAATTTCCATGTTTCATTTTAACAATGAATAATGCCTAGTTTAATCAGTCCAATGCAGAATGAATGGGAATTTATGAATGAACATGATGGAATTAGATGAATGATAAAGTGTTGAGTAATTTTTGATTGTTTAAAAGTAGTTTCCCTTTGAAATTCACAAAGACAGTTGATGTATTTCAATGATTTTTAGTTAAGTTTGTTTATTTATTCATTTGAAAACAATTCGTTTTCGAATATCAATTTTAATAACATTGATGAGCACATTTTAACATAACATTTTTGTCTATTCAAAATGGAATTGAAAAAAAAAAAAAAAAATTCAAATCTCAATCAAAAATTGGAAATGTCCTCTCAAAAAATCAAAAAAAAAAAAAAAAAAAACACATACACATCCACACAAAACACATATCCACATTCATTTGCAAAACGATTTTGCAAATTGTACAAAAAAAAAAACAAACAAAAAATCCAAAAATTCCGATCAACTGTGGTGAATTGAGTAGAATGCGGTTAGGCATAATTTGTCGTTGCATAAATGCTTTATGAGAGTGGAAAATGTAAAAGGAGCCGTTTGGACTGTTGATGAAATCGAGTTTTATAAACGTCGTCCGCAACGATGTGCTGGCGGTAGTTCGTCATCGTCGGTAAATGGTCAAAGCGTCGGAAATCACAGCAATCAAATGAACAACGGCAACAATGGTGTTGGCAGCGGTAGCGGCGGTGGCGGTGGCAGTGGAGGTGGTGGCAACAACACAACCATTAATCCATCATCATCGGCGGCCAACTTAATTGCGCAAAATTTTCAACGACCAATCGATTCAAATAACTTTGGTAATGTTCCACTTTCAGCGGCCGCTGCTGCTGCTGCATTTCAATCAAATCAAAAAGCATCCACAAATGCGGCTCTATCGTCAGCTGTCGCTGCTGCTGCAGCACTGCATTTGAAAACAACCGGCGGATATCAGAGGTGCGACACTTACTTACTTTTACACATTTTCTCCCCATCTTTCTCTCTCTCTCTCTCTGTCTCTCTCTTTCTTTCTTTCTCTCTACTTCTCATTCTCTCTAACACATAAAAGTTAAAACATCTGTCTATTTTCGTAATAACTTTTCCAGTTGATTGAAAACAATCTCAAAATAAATAAATAAATAAAATTCATTTTAGTTTGGATGATCTTTCAAAGGTGATTTTATGACATGAACACTGCATTTTCAATTTGAATTTATTACAATCGAAATGTAGCCAATGCTGATTTGACAATTATCACCTTTGTAAAATCACTCCACACACACACTCACACATTTAATTAATTTTAAAAATCCTTTTTTAATGTCTTCTTCTGTCCTTTTTACGGACATTTTTAACATCAATTATTTATATTATATTTCAATTGTGTTCCATTTTTCTCTAAAATGTTTTTTTTACTAAAATTTTATCAAATTTTTTCCTTAATTAACATCTTTCTTTATCATTCGAAAATTATTTTCACTTTATTTATATAAATTCTGAATCATAATCGATGATTAACTAACCATTCAACTTAAAACATGTAACTGTGTAACATAATTTCTATCACCACCTCCCATATATTTTGTGATTTAATCAAAATACTTTTAGTAATAACCACATCATTTTCTCTCATATTTTCATCTTGAAAATTTAATGTTATTCATCTTCTCTCTAATTTAAACGAATTTGTTATCAATAATTTTTTTTTTAGAAAAGACCATCAGTTTTAAACCTCATTTCGACTTTCATTTGAATTTTATCCGAGAGAATTTTTTTGATTCTTCTGAATATTTGATTTTTTCATTGTTTTGAGTTTTTTTTTGAAATTCTCTTTGAATCTTTGAATCTTCGAACCTCTAAATCTTTTGTCTTTTTCTGAATTTTTAAATCTTTGAATCTCTGATCTTTAAAATGTTCCAAACAATTATATCAAAATATCATACATTAAGTAAAATTACACTCAATTAATCGACTTACCTTCAAAATTGTCGTCCATTTCAACTGAATTGACTGCATTTTGCTTCTTTCAATTGTAATTTCAGTTACAAATGAAAGTAATGTAATTCAGTTCGATTCACTTGAATTGATTTGTATTTTTTTTTACAATTTAGTCAAAAAGTAGCTCATTATGCATGTTTTAGAATTTAAAATTGGCTCAAATTCATTGAATTACACATTTTCACAAATTTTCAAATTCATTTTCTTCGTTATTTTTCATCCTTTTTTTTTCAGTTTTTCTTTTTTCTTTTTAAATCTCTTTTCATTCAAGCAACGATGTTTGAAAGTCAAAAATCAAACCAAAAGCTCAAACAGAAATGGAGAAATTATTCGATTTTCAAATATCGTTCGATTTTATACTTCTATTTTCTATATTACAATTTTTTTTAATCGATTTGTTCAAGTCGATTTCTCAAGAACGTATCAGACTTTATGCATTTTATGTTTTTTTTTTTTCGAAGGAAATTCCTCATTACTAAATATAACAGTTTTTAAATACCGGATGCTCTTTATAGAATCTTGTTGACTACAAAAATTACTTAGATATTCAAGTGTTCTAACAAAAATAATGCTTTCAAACAATGATTTGATATAATTCTTATCTGTGACTTATTTGTGTTAAAATTTGCAAATTGCATACGACTCTATAAGAGCTTCATCAAAAATCAATTCAATATTGTACAATAAATAGTATTCGGATCATAGTGTTGGGTAGGTAGGAACCCGCCCCCTTCTTAAATTGATCGTCGAGACCCCCTTTCCGTCATGACTTCGAAATTAGTTAAAATTCCTAAGGATTTTCAATTCAAAAATAAAGACTTTTTTTTGCTTTTCAAGTTTTGATTGAAATCATGGGCAAGGTGAAAAATCTCAGGGGGAGGGGGGAGGTGGTTAAATTCCAATTTGAAAAAAAGTCCTCAGTTTTCGAACCAAAAAATCCGAAAATTTCCTCTCGGAAAATTTCAGAGGGGGGGTGAAACCCAAATACGCCCACCTTGCCCATGTATGATTGAAATGGAAAATTATTCGAAATTGCTAGAGTTTTTGGCGTGAAATGATCAATTTGAGTTCTTACTTCAATTTCACCGAACATGATATATTGAAAAGTTCAATATTTCTCATTTATAATGATCGATGGAAATAAAAAATGTTGATATTGGTTCATATGTCACAAAATTTCTAATTTTTGGATGTACAAATAAATTCCCGCTGTTTGCCAATAAATAGCAATATAACAATTGTTGCAAAAGTCTGATGTGTTTTTCTTCTCTCTTCTTAAATAGATTCTTTCATTTTAACCATTTTAAATTTTAGACTTTTTAAAATTCTTTTCAATCTTTCACATTTTGAAATTTAAAACTTTTTTAACCATTTTACAATTTTCTTCAATTCTTTCTGTAGTTAATTTTATTTTATTTTATTATATTAAAAATGTTCAATGTAAAGTATTCCGAAATTCTCTTTTTGTTTTTAATTACAATTATTGTCACTTTCTCTTGAATGTAAAAACCTTTCAAAATGAGTTTTGTCGTTTCTTCGTGTGTAATTCATATATTTTCCCAGAAGTTTCTCTCATTTTCTCACATATTTCTTATGTTAGCGTAAATACGCGCTAAGATTATTAAAAAAAATCATCAAATGTACAATGATCAAAAATTGTTCACAATAACTCTAACTGTAAATAAAAAAGCCAATAGCTTTACATTGCAAATTCTCTTCTTTGATTGTCTCTCAATCCCATTTTTGATCGTTCATTTCTTCTTTACTTCTCTAATTTGTGTTTTATCGACTATGATTTCAGTCGATGTTCATACTATGAACATGCACAATCTCAATTTACAAAAAAAAAAGCCAATAAATAATCATCAAATTGTGTAAATAACTATAGAAAATCTTTACATTGAACATATTTCTAATAGAAATGTTTTAATATCATTTTCAATTTAAAATCTTATTCAATTATGTAGATTTGAACATTTTCAATATTTTTTATTCCATTTCAATACTTTTACGTTCACGGTCAAATGACAAAATTTATTTTCTAAGGTTTTCACATAGAAAAGAAAGAGATGCAAATATATATATTTGTATGCGTCGCCCTCTTCATCTAATAAAACCTTACAAAATGAGTTTTATCGTTTGACCGTGTTTTAATCTATTTCAAACTTTTACTCTTTTTGACATTTTTTCTTGACATTTCTCTTTTAAATTTAAAAAACAAATTTTCTTTTTCTCTAAAACTTTTTTAAACTTTTCCCAAACTTTAACAAATTATTCATACATTTACGATTTTTCCTTTTTTTTTTTTCAAAATAAACATCTATTTTCTCATTGATCTTAAGTAGAACTAGAATTGTAATTTGACCATTTTTTACCAATCATTTTAACGGTAGTTAATTAAATCCTTGAATTGATTGATTCATTCACCATTAATTGTAGTGAAAATAACTTTTAATATCAAATTGCTTTCACAATAATATTTTGAAACTGGCACTAATTTTTAACCATTTCTTCTCAATGACCAAATCTATACAATAATAACAATTGATTTAAGGTGTGTTTGTTTTGTTTACATTTTATTTTCATCGTTTTTTTTTTTTTCTTTTAAAATTAAATATATTTAAACGTGATTTTCCATAAGCAAAACCGTGTGTGTTTTCATTTTTGTTAATGGCAATTGATGGTGTGAAAGTATATGTGAGTGTGATACATTTTGTTTGTTTTAATTTTCGCTCGATTTATGAGCGAAAATATTGTCGATTTGTTTAACATTGTCGTTTATCGTTTTTATTTTTGTCACTTTTCATTGAAAAAAAAAAAAACATATTTTCTCTGCAAATTCATTAACACGCAATTTTTTTTAGAAATAATTTGCACATATTTACACAGTTTTGCACATGAAAATATCAGAGTAATATTAAGTCAAAGGCAAAGTATGTTCAAAATGTGTTTTTGGTTGGAAAAACAATGCAAATATTGACGGAAATTAAAAAGCCAATGATTTTTTAATTGAGAATATTAATTGAGCCATGGGCGCAATGGCATAAGGTTTATTTTGTCGAATGAAAGCCAATCAAAGGTATTTATACAAGAATCAATAGGGGCAAATATAGGACAAAATCAAATTAGAACATTGAATTGAATGTCAGAAAGAAAATGCAAGTTTTTTTCTTTTTTTTTTGTTTTGTTTTTGGGTTGGAGTGGAAATATAATACTGTCTGAGGGAAATTTATAATAATATTTTAACTAAATTGAAACAAAATTCAATAAACTGATAAACTAAACTGATTCATCAACTAATCGTAGAATGCGATACGTACAAATCTGTCGTTGCACAAGTGCTTTGTGAGGTACGAAGACGATTTCGGATCCTGGTGGATGGTTCGTCGATAATTCTTATCTATTTCGTATTGTTTTCGGTTTTTGTTTTTTTTGATTATTATTTTAAAGAATGTGAATCGGTTTTTTGTCATCTTTTTTTGAAGAATTTGAATTTGCGTCTTAAACATATACTGATTATTGACAGCTGAAAGAAAAATCAATGAAAACTAATTGACAGTAATGGACTTTTCGTTTTGATGTATTACGAAAACAATATCTTGAATTCACAAAGCGATATGCGCAATGTAAACAATTCATATCGTTTACTTATAAATTAGCAAAACAAAGTAAAAATCATTTTTTTTTTTTTTTTTTTTTTCTAGTATCTAACTAAAAGAACATTTTCGATTTTTACCATTTCAAAAGTATGCCTTATCAAATCTTATTGCACAAAAACAAAGAAAAAAATCTTTATAATCCTTACCAAACTTCAACTGCTCAACGCATAATTTATGCTTTTTCTGTAAAATCTAAACAATTATACTCACCTAAAGCATATTATGTAGTGCCATTTAATGAAAATAAGGATAGACAGCTGTCAATATGCAGTGACAAGATTCAGTTTCTTTGCAAAGATTGATTCATATTACAAATTAAAAAAAAAAAATGAATATCGCTTTTGTTCAGTACATATTTATGAAATAGCCGGTATGGGTTCAATTTGGCAAAAAATTGTGTTTTCAATTAAATGCACTCATTTCTAAAATCCAAATGAAATTTCTATTGAAATTACTGTTTTTCATTTCACATTCACTGCTTTTTTTTCTTCTTCTTTTCGATGGTATTGATAAAGCCTTGTTTATGTAATTCATAGGGAATGTGAATGATTCAATGAAAATAAAGAAATGTGTTTGCACAATGGGCGAAAATTTAGCCCATTCAAATCATCAGCTAGGCAAAATTTTTTATGACGATGGTTTTGAAGCGCACTTAGCGTTGCGAATGTCTTATTACATTTCTCACATTTCTTTGGCCCACTGTGTGTGCACGTAATATATGTTGGTTCAATGAAACTTTTACCGGAAATATTTTTCGACAGGTTGGGCATTTCTTTGTTCAATAGATCAAGATCAATGCTTCACATGTACAAGTAATGTCCAAGTCTTTAGTCTTGAATATTTTACTACATATTTCGCAAGTTGCAGCTGTGTTGATGTTTACATCAGTTGGCACATATTGTAGTCCTTGGGAAACATTTTTGATTGCTCGTTTACCCTTAATCATTTGTTTTTTAAATGTCAAATATAGACCATTCGGCATTTGATCAATATGGTTCGAATGGTTCTGATCATCACATTTACTTGTTATGTGAGGTAGCACTTAGATGAACATCTTTTGATACATTTCATCGAGAACATCCAAATTGAGTGATAAGAAAATCCAAATTTTTCACCATGCACATGAATGAATTTGTTGAACACCATATGTGGTGGATCCAAAATAACGTTGCAATAGTAACACAATAAACAGGCTTCTTTTATGGGGTCCGACAAATCTTTTTCATCAAAAAGGATACAGAAATCATCCGTCAAATTGTGGAAATAATACATTTTTTTTGGCGTTCAACCAGACGAGCAATATTTACTATGACGTTTTTTTGAAACAGCGATGTAAATATCGGATGCATAGGATACAATCCATTTAATAAATTCCAAGCGTCTATACGATCGATATTATTTTACCGGTCAAATGACTTCCCCCGACACAATATAGACAAGAAAATTCATAAATAAACGAAATTCAAATTTTAGATCGTTTTATTGAATAAAATGCTATTTGTCAGAAGAGGAAGCACCGATGGTGGACAAGAGAAGCTTGAATTAAGCATTTATCATCAAAGAATTGCCTGAATTGTACAACATCAACTGCTATATTTCACAGTCGGCAAAAAGAAAATGCGAAAAATGCGTGAAAATGTTCAATACACTAAGCGCATTAGAAAACCATCTGAAGAAACATTGCCAATGGTGATACCAATAAATGTCATTCGAAATTTTCTACTTCCATTCAATTGATCTAAATCTAATTAAATGGATTTCAAACCCAAGCATTTTAACATAATCCTTAAACGGTAGAGAACATATGTGACGCCACTCACTACGTACTATGTGGTGCCATTAATGTGATTTGTCCGATGCAGCGCTACTGCGTTCATGATCATTCGCTTTGTTCAGACAGACGGTCTGTCATTTTCGTGATAGGCAATTTTATGTTGTAAAATTTCAATTTTGCAAAAATCGTTTTCATTTTGTAAATTTAATCAAACTATTGATTTCATAAATATGTACTGACAAAGATTTTGAACAATTTCGCCAAAATGGGTAATAGTTCAGATCGTTCTGATGTTATAACTGTTTTCCATGACAAAAAAAACCAACCATTGAAATGGCGAAAAAATAAAATTCAACACAATAAGGTGGATGATAATGAGTTTGTGAAACGGCGCCATTTATCACGAGGTCGACCACGTAAATATGATCCGTCAACGGCAACGGATGATCAATCATCGGCCCAGTCGCAATCTCAATCACAGCAACAATCACCAAACCAATCGTCATCAAATCCAAATCATCATCATCATCATCATCATCTTCATCAACAACCACAACAACAACAACAACAACTGCAGCAGCAACAGCAGCAGCAGCAACAACAACAACAACAACAACAACAGCAATCGCAACACACTAAAGTGTTGCCATCTGTTGGTTCATCATCGTCCAAATACAACGAACATTCAAATGCAATGCAATCAAATGCAACGCATCTCATGCAAAATGTTACAACGAATTTAGGACAACCGAATAATGGCATCAATCATCATTATTTCTCAAGTCCGGTGCCTCCTACACAGTAAGCAAATAAAACAAAACCAAAAAAAAAAAAAAAACCAAATCTCACACATTGTCATTGTTTTCCGCAAAAAAAAAAAAAAAAACCAAAAATAATTCTATATTTAATTTCATTTTGAATTTTTGGTTTGAATAATGACAGCGATCGTACACGAGCGGATCGCAAACAAATTTAATTTCGAGAAAATTGCCATTCTTACAATTTGACGACGAAAACATTTTTCCCCAATGACAATTTTTTTTTTTTTTTTTTTTTTTTGATTAAACCTCAAACATTTGGGGACAAAAATTGTCGCCAAAAAAAAAAAAACAAGGGAAAATTCATCAATTGATGCATGCAATGCATTCAAATCGTTTTTTCCAATTTTGCATACGATTCGTTTCGTAAATTTTTCGGTTCATTTTATCATAAGTTTTCATTAAAATCATCATGTGCTCGACACACTGATTATCATCATTTTATTGGCTACAAATTGTAAAAAGATTAAAACCAAATAAACAACAACAACATGTTATGATATTCACATTTAGACTATGAATGAAAACGAGCTTGCTCATTGAATGTCATTTTGTTGATTTTTGACCTTTTTTGTTTTACTACAAATCAATGTGTTGGCAGACATTTTCGTTTATTTTATCTTTTTTTTTTTTATTTTTTTTTGGTTCATTGTTATGTTTGAAATTTCAAACGAGATAGCTTTTAGTGGTAAAATTTTATCTGTTGCTGGTTAGTTATAAATATTTCTTATTTCTATTGTATTTATTGCAAACGATCAATTTTAATTAATTCGTAATTGTGATTTTAATACGTTTTCTCATATCAATTGTTTGATAATTCCATGGCTGTCTTTATTTTTATCATTCAAAATACGAATCGTCCGACAGATCTTCGGAAAAACTAAAAAAAAAAAAAAAAAATTAACAACGTAAATGAATTTTTGTTGTAAATTAATTTCAAATGGGATTAATGTTTGTTATGCCAACAAAACCTTTTTTTTTTTTGTTGCCATTATTCAAGTGTCTTTCACTTTTGCATCTCACAATTAAATAAATTTTCTGGCAAAAAGAATTTTCTTTCATTTGAAATTCATTGTTTAGCAAGTAGTTTTTACTGTTCATGTTCGCACATCGCATTTCGAATTTATGAAAACATTTTATATTGTTAGATATTTGTGTTTAGGCGATCATTTTAATCTCTTTTTTCTCTCATATAACAACACATCATAAAAAAAAAAAAAAAAATGTTTCGATTATGAGATCACATAAAATGTTATCGATTTCATTGTTTTTGATCAAAACAATCGATGTGTGTTTCGAATCACATACTATTTGGCAAACTAATTAGCTGGCAATTGGTAAACTCCGAATGAAAATTCATAACATTCATACTCTCGACTTTGGTAGCGAGCAACGTTATTCATTCAAAATTAGGCAAATTTTGAATATGCTAATTTAATTAGAACAAATTGTTTATTCGAAATTAGTACAAAATTATCGCACAAGAAAAAAAGACAAAAAAAAAGAAAAAAAACGAAAAAAAAAGGGGAAAAAATGTGAAAAAAACAAAACATTTTATGCAATTTCATCATCAAGTTCGCTTCGCCATTCATTTTTGCTAGACGTGAAATTTCGTGTAGCTAATGTCATTTTGGTTGAATTTCATTTTTTTTTTTCTTTCTCTTTCGTTTGTTTTTAAGTAGCTCATGCAACTTTTGGGTCGAGTCACATCAAAACAACAACAAAATAAAAAAAAAAAAAAAAATAAATAAATAAATCTTGTCTAAATAATGTAAAAAACAGCGAGATAATTGAATTTAAAACAAAAAAAAACAAATCTTAGATAAATTAAGTGGAAAATATTAAAAAAAAAAAAAAATACAAAATTCTATTTTAAGCAATTATATATGTATATAAGTTTTGACATTTTTTAATAAACACAATTGGCTTTCAACTGGAATTTTGTTCGATATTTCGCAAACGGCATTTGTTTTGTTCAATAAATGATGAGAAACATTTAGCACGATAATTTTATGGAAACATTCGTAGAGGGAGAGAGAGAGAGAGAGAGAGAGAGAAAGTGAAAGAGGAAAAAAAAAGGAAAGAAATAATCATCAGCAAATGAAAAACTCGGTCCAAAGTTTCTTCCATAATTATTATACACATGCCCACATCGTACATTGCTTTTGTTTCTTCATTTTGCTTGCATGATTTTCATCACACAATTGTTATTAATGGTCTAAATGTTTTCAATGCATGTCTTTTTCCACCCGCATTCTGTTCTTGCTTGTTGTTGTTTTTTTTTTTTTTTTTTTTTTATTATTCCACTCACCACTCTCACATTCGATTATATTTTCAGTCGATAATTTCATTTATTGTCTGAATGATAACATTTTCAATGTTATTATCGTTAATTTACATTCATTTACGGTTTGTGTTCATTTTTGTAGTTTGTTTTTCAATGTATTCGGTAGTTTTGGGGAGAATAATGAAGAATTTCACTTGATCACCTCATTCAATGGCATTGAATTTCGAACGTTTTGTTTTTCTTATTTGGCACAGTTTCGCCTTTTCAAGCAAGTCGGTTTTTTTTTTAACAATTTCGAATTGTTAATGATGACACAAATGATATAAAAAATTGTTTTTGAGCTTGAAAAATAGAAAAAATATCACAAAATGTGCGAAATATCAAACATCGCTTTATCTTTTTGAAGAAAACAGTTATCAAATGAAGTTCTACATAATTCTATTGTTGCTATTTTGATCTCACTTTTTACTCTTTCTCTCTCTTTTTGTCTTTTCTTTCTTCAAAAATCTCAAGCATGTTTCGACAAAAAAAATTCTTTTTAATAACCGTTTTTTCTTTACACTTTATTCATTTTCAATCAAATTTTTGCAAATATCCAATTTTTTCAATAAAAATCAAATCTATTTTCAATCGTTTGCATGTTTTGTTCATTTTTCTTCTAATAATCTAAATGTCTTTCATTTAAACTTTTTTCCAAATTTTCTCTTTACGTCTTTTTCTACATTTGTTTATTTTTTTTTTTTTTTTTCTAAACTTTTTCCAAATTTTTCTCTTTTTCATATTAAAATTTCTCTTCAACTTTCAACTCTTTATCCATTTTAAAACTTTAATTCAAAAATTTATTCAATTTTGAAATTTCGTAATCAAG
The DNA here is from genome assembly GCA_029041755.1 of Resseliella maxima. Lineage (NCBI taxonomy): Eukaryota > Metazoa > Arthropoda > Insecta > Diptera > Cecidomyiidae > Resseliella > Resseliella maxima. Next base: position 85,355 of record JAQOWM010000194.1, read on the forward strand.
TTTTCTAGTTTTTTTTTTTTTTTATTCTTAAAATACATTTAAAATTGTTCTTTTTTATTGTCTTTCAATTTTTATTATACTTCTTTCATGCTGATCAATATATCCATTGGAATACACTGATTTCGCTGTTTTCATTCAACATTTTCCTTCGTTTTTTTCGATTTGAGTTAAACTTATTTACTTAAAAGTATATACATTTAAGTGTAACGAAGTGAAACAAACATGTTTGAATAATGAAAGAAAAAAGAACCAAATACAGAATGCAGTGTATACCATTGGATTGAACATCAGTTATTTCCACTTAAATTTATTCAATAAATCTTATTCATAGCAATATGTGTTTTGACATCTTTTTTTTTTTTTATAAATTTCCAAGCAAAATAGTATTAGTTTATTTTGTGTTGCATTTTATTCAGGTTGCCAAATCCATCGTCAGCATTGTATCCAAAGGATGCATTCCAAACGAATTTACAGGTGAGCAATTTTTTTGCCTTTAATTAAAATGGCTTTTTTTTTTGTTTTTTTGTGTTTTTTTCTTGTGAAATGAACGTTTGCCAAATGCAAACGAAAATCAAAAGAAAATTTTATTAAATCAAAACAAAATACGAAAAATATGAAATAGAACTTTTGGCCGTGCCCACCGAGATTACTGGATGAAAATTTTCTGGCCAATCATCATCAACATTTGAGATCTGATAAAATGAGATGCCATTCGGCCAGTCCACGACGTTCACCAATACCACATCTAAATCGATTTGATTTCATGTAAGTTTTTGTTTTCAAATTTCTATAAATTACTGCATTCATCTGTGATGAAAGTGAAATGAAGACGTATGGCATAGAAAAGTTAAAAATTTCAATGATATTTGACATTTTTTTAAATACGAATTACAACGTTTGTAATATTTTATATAGAAAAATTCACGAAAAAAAGGAGCAAACACTTGAAAATTATAAATCTTCGAAAAAAAAAAAGAAAAAATTTAATTGCCAATTTTCATTACCCACTTTTATCGTAACATTATAAATGAAAAATCACAGATTAAAAAAAAAAAAAAAAAAAAAAATTAAGATTTAAATACTGACAATCGATTGGTTATATTAATCCTAATTAATGTATAGCTCAACTTTAAATGGTGCTATTGCTTCATCTGGCGTTAAAATGGAATCACTTCCGATGGCAACAATGGATATGAATGAGCATCCATTTAGTCCACAGTTGACACCACAACAATATGAACAGCAAATGCATAAACATCAGCAAATTATATCAAATTTATTTAAACGAGACGCCAATTAAATACCATCAATTCGATTCGAAAATCGAAAATGAAAACAGACACAAAATATTTAAGAAATCTAGAAAGTGAAAGAAAAAACATTAAAAAAGAAAAAAAAAAAAAATTAAACAAAGTAAACATTATGAAAATGCATTAAAATTTTTACTTAAATTCGAAACTGTTTCACCGTGTGATATATCGTATCGATTTGAATTGAATGAATTCAATTGCGTATGCAACCCAATAGTAAATTGGTGGGTGAAAAAGAACGAAATGAAAGAGATAATCGAGTCGGTCGCAACCGAAATAATGCACACAAATGTGAATGTCATGCAATAGTAAATTTACGTTCAATTGAACATAAAACTAAAACTAAAAACCTATAAAACAAGTTATCTTTATGCAAGCCGAATAAAAATGGTTATAAAATGAAAGAGAGAGGGAGAGGGAGAGGGAGAGAGAGAGAGAGAGAGAGAGAGAGAGAGAGGAGGAGACAGACAGAGAGAGCGAGAACAAAACCAAAGTGGAAAATGTAACTTTTAGATACAAAATGTTGTAATGTTTTTGCTTTGGCCAGTGTTCATTTATGGTTTTTATTTGCAATATTGAGAAATCATGATAAAAACAAATGAAGAGAATGGAAAAATCGAATGATGAAGAAGGATAAGACAATGATGACGAAGATAAGGACAGAATGATGATGAAGAAAAAAAAAAAAAAAGAAGAAAAATCCAAAAACAAAAAACCATTTTTGTTTGGCCGAAGTTAATCGGCACAAACAAAAACCGTCTGACTGGAAATCATTCAAGCGTAAGTAAAATGGTGTGTGCAGAAGAGACATTACCATTTTACATTGAAACAAAAGAGCATTGAATGAAAATCAGTGAAAAAAAAGTGTAAGCAAAAAAGGGGCGAAAATGTGTTTGTGCATCAGAAAGCATAAATTGATGTACACACAAAGCGCATGCATACAAAGAAAAGCAAAGCAATAAAACAAAATTCATTCTCTCACTCTCTTGGTCCGTGTGCGTGTATATAACAAGATAAAAAAAAAAAGAAAACTGATGAGACTGCTCGATAAGAAATCGGATCAATCGGCTTTTTACTGCGCTGCTAATCTGGTTAATTTTCATATCTCTCTCCTCTCTCTCTCTCTCTCTCTCTCTCTCTCTTTTCCTTTCTCTTTTCTCATCGCAAATCAACTACATTGTGCTACAATCATCATCAACCATAAACCGATACAAGCACTCACAGTCACAAACCAATGTCTCATTACACTCAATTATGTTGAATTGCATGCAATTTTGTATGCGTGTGTGTGAGAGTGAGAGAGCAAGAGAGAGAGCAAGAAAGAGAGAGCGAGAGAAAGAGAGAGAGAGACAGAGTCGCTGCTGCATCGGCAAATCATAATGAATATCGGCATTTCATCATGCAATACATTTAATCAAACACAATTTTAACAAAAGCTTACATCATTTTGATCAAACCATTTAACGAAACATATTTAGATATAAATAATTGAAAAAGAAATAAAATTCAACGTGTACGTGTGTAAGAAAGAAAGGCAACCATTTCCGAGAAGCATAAATCTATGAATAATTCAAATTTATGCAGTTTAAATAGAAATTCTTTCAATTTGTTTTGCTCGAGCATTTTTCATCGTTTTTATGTCTTCATTTTGCAAATGCTGCTTCCAATCATTTATGAGAATGAAAAAAAAAAAAAAAATCAAAATAACAATGATTTGAGAATTTTTTTTTCGGAAAAAATGCAACCAAAGATTTGCTTCCAATTCAATGTCATTCGATTCAAACACACACACACACGCATGAAAAAAAAAGAAATATGAGCTATTATAGCAATTAAGTTTTTAGTCAAGCAATTATATTAATTATATGTTCTTGCGAAAAAGAAAAAAATCCTGTGAAAATTAGTCGAGTGCGGAAAATGAAAAAAAAAAAAAGAAAAAAAAAATGAGAATCCAATTGAATTGTATAGTTTATATTGGCATTTAAATCGAGATAAGATAATTCATTTTTCGATTAAATTGACCGATTTTCATTCGAGATAAAAGTGAAAAAAAAGAAAATGTATTATTAAAAATGGTCAATTTTATCGAATGAAAATATCATCGAAACGATGAGAGAAATAATGAAATAAAATGTTTTTTTTTTTCTTTCATTTTATTTTGATTTCGACATTTTTACATTGAATTTTATTTATAGATTTAGTAAGATTTAATAACTGTGCTATGGATTTCCAATATATATATATAAATATATTATATCTGAGGGTAACTTTTTCATATCAAACGCATATGAGAATAGATTTAAACATTTAGACATTTAAATAAAAACAACAAAACAAGAAAAAAAAAAACATAAAGAAAATAATAAGAAGAGAAAAAAAAAAACACATAAAAAATAAAATCAATTTAAATATTACTACAATGATAGAAATAGATGGAAAATGAATGTGTGTGTGTGAGAATGTGTGAAACACATTGAATTTTCGAAACAGTCACGATTTTGCAATTTGCAAATACATACATTATTACATTGTCAATAACAATGACACATCGAAATTTTTCATCACCTTCCACGCACACAATTTTTCACAATAAACAAAACATTTTCTTTTCGTTTTCCCCTCTTTTTTTGACACCAAAATACCAACTTACATAACCGAAAATGTAATTATTCTATTTGGTCAATTACAGTTTGACAATTAAATTTTTTATCGCAATCATGATGATATATCGAAATATCTTATGTGAATAAAGAAAGAAATCTTTTGCGGATTTTTTTTTTTTTTTTTTTTTTTTTTTTGACATGAAAGAATACCCCAAATGAATGTCAAAGAAATGCTGAGGAATGGAATTCCGAAGATTTCTTCGAATTCCGTTCTCTTTCGAGAATTTCGTATTCTTCTTTTGAAAAAAAAAAAAAAATTAAACAAATTTCGAAAAAGAAAAAAAAAAAAATTGGAACAATTTGGTTCGTTGTTTTGTTCTTTCTGGAAAAATTTTTCGGTAAAATTCCACAAAAACCTTGAAAATTGAAATCCAAACATTCTTTAATGAATATTTCGTTAGAATGTGTCACTGAAATTAAAAATTAATTGTGATACTGTATTTGACATATTATAGGTCTATTCTACATATTAAAATAAAAAAAAAAAAAGAAAAAACGCATAAAAATTAAAATTAAAAAAAATTTAATGTTATAGCTAATGGCATTTTATGGTATAAACGTAATATTCAATCGAGAGAAGAAAACAAATGAAAAGATTTCAAAATAAACGAGTAGAGCCATAATTCATGTCTAGCCAACGAAAAAAAAAAAAAAAAAAAAAAACCATAATATGTAACTCTTGTTCGAAATAAATCCATTTCTATTTAGTTTGATACTCGTTGCAAATGTAAATTTTTCGCCAACATTTCAATTGATATTAATATCATTTTTCTTTTTTGTTTGTTACAATACAGTACAAAATAGAATAAATTCAACCATCAGTTTTAGAATACAATTCTCTATCGATTGTTCTCTATCAATATCACAAATAGAGATTTTAAAATCGAGAAAAATTATTCAGAAAATCATTCAAATTTATTTTCCATATCCTAATAATATTGAGTTCTTTTACCGGTTAATAATCGAACAGATAATAGTGATTTGATTTATTTGGGTTCCATAAGAAATTTTCTATTTTGCAACATCCAAAAATGAATCATAATTAATGCAAATATTTACCAAATAAATAGGTATTAACTTAGGATGATGAATTTCGATTGTTTGTGTGTTTAATACGTAAATTCGTGGCATTTTCAAATTTTACTAAAAAAAAAACATACACACACGACAGAGACACACACACACACACAAATTTACCACATTTAAACCATTAAATAAGATAAAATGTCCATTATTAGGAACAGAATCGTTAAAAATAAACCGAAATGAATAAAAATGACGAGAATGAAGAGATTATTTCTAGATTTTAAATGTAATTTAAAATTAAAAGATGAAATCGAAGATTATTTAACATCAACATCTTATAGAAAATATCTGTTACCAATGAATACTACATTGAATAAAACGAATAATTCGCAATTTGTATAAAACACACACACACACACACACACACAAACAAACAAACACACACATACACACACACACACATACTAGAATTGAAGTTTCTAAACACTCGTTATTAAATATACATGTATTCTCATTATTATCTCACTTTAGACAAAATAAAAAAAAAAAATAAATAAAATAAGACGAAAAATCGAATGGCCTAGCTCGATGAACCGAAATATATATTGTCGAATGATGAAACGTAATGCAAATGGTTTGATAATAACAAGCATATCAATATGGTAAATAACAATTCATTAAGTAGCAAAAGAAACAAATAAAATAAACAAATAAATTAACAAACCAAGGCAATTTGATTCGTTAACAATGGCCAATTTTCTGAAATTCAAAATTTCATTCGAATTCACATTTCATACGAATCATTAAACAATCAAATTAATGCATCCATTTATATTTCGATATTTATTCCAGTGTGTATATTTACAAATTAAAACTATTTAAACGTTTATACATCAATAATGGCTCAATAAGTGTGAAAATATTGTCGAAAAAAAAAAACAAACAAATTTGGATCTTTTTTTTTTTTTCTTTTGTTAAAATTTCAATTTGATATTGAATTTCGGATTTTTTTCTTGGAATTTATTTTAATTTCTTATTTGAAATCGATTTAAATTAGTCTTTTAATTGAAATTTGTTATTGAATTTGAATTTATCATTGATTTTAAATCACAATTAAAGTAATTTCGATTGAAATCAAAATTTGAGTTGAAAAAAAAAAAAAAAAATTGAAATTTTGTCTACGAAAATGAGATTCATCACTTTTAAAGAAAGAATGGTTCAGTATTAGCTAAAATTACTTCTTCGTCCAAGGATCTTTGACTAACATAAGGTGTTTGAATGAAATTGAATCATTTAACACCATTGATTATCATTGAATCAACGATGATGTTATGACGCCAAAAAAATATCAAGATGCCTCATGATTGTTGGTGACACCAACGGCTGCTTCCACCAACGTTTCATGGTCAATTTGATCATTGATGGTCAAGTGAAAATTGTTCATGCTAGTATTTGTTCCAGTTTGTGTATAGGTTTCTTTTTTTTTTTTCCTTGAAAAGAAACCATTGCACACATTTTCGATGAATTCAATAAAAATTCAATACTTAAAATCGATTGAATTTTGCTTGATGAATGAAATGTTTGATATTATGTTGCGTATATTACCATTGGACAATTTGAAAACCAGAAAAAAATTAACTGTATGAGATTTAATGAAAAAAAAAAAAAATAAAATACAAACAAAACATAGGTCGAAAAATGGCCTAAAATCAAGAATTAAATACACAAAATCAAAATATTTATAATTAAAAATTGGAATTGACTCATTTGTCCATGCGCATCTCACTAGAATTCCATTTAACAAATGGAAAAAGATGAAAAACGAAAATGCATATGACGTAAAGAACCAAGTTTTATTTTTTTAGTTAGCAATTAAATCGGTTGTTTCTATAACATTTGCAAATTGTTATATAAAAAAAAAAAAAAATGAAGAAATATTTTGAATTTGATTGAAAGCGAGAATGTTAATTAGATTTAAAAAAAAAAAAGAAAAGAAAAAAAAAAACAGAATATGAGTTAGAGAAAGGAGATGAAATTACGATGCAATGTGAATGAATGCAAAAGAATTACAAAATAAATTCATACAAACAATTTTATCAAAATAAGTAAAGAATCAACAAATTTACAAAAAAAAAAAAAGAAGGAAAATCCATTGTTACGATTAAGTCACACTCACACACATACACTTTCACATAGACACACACACACACACATGAATGTATCATAAATATTGATTGTAAAGAAACAACTCGCACCCAAAATATATATGTAATCAAAGTGGACGATAATAAATTAGAGAAGAAAAAAAAAAAAAAAACAAAATGCAAAAATGTGTTCTTTTTTTCATTTGGAAAATGCGTTTCTTTTCACTGGTTTTGCCTTGTTTGGAAGATTTTTAGATTTTGAACATTTTTCGTGGAAAACAACGGAATAAAAATTGTCGAAAAAGAATCAAACGATTCGAAAAAAGTACATCCAAAATGCGGCTGAGGTAAGTGCTTTGTAATTAGATCTTTATTTCATTTCCTTTCTTGTTATTTGGTTTTCGCGTAAAACAGTCATAAATTAACTGAAATGAAAAAAAAAAAAAAAAAAAAAAGAGAGAAAGATCTCTAGAGTGAGAGAGAGATATAGAGAGATAGAGAGATAGAGAGAAAGAGAGAAAGTGAGAAAGAGAGAAAGTGAGAAAGGGAGAAAGTGAGAAAGTGAGAAAGAAGAGAGAGAGAGAGAGAGAGAGAGAGAAAGGTAGTAGGTAAGGAGCAGACTGCGATTGCCAAGCAAGTACGTGAGAACATTTTTCCAAGTCACAAGCGCGACAAGCTCATATTTTGTGCCTTTGTTTTAATTTAATTGTCACTTTATTTATGACTAAGCTGTTACCTCACTCCAATTTTACCTCGAATTATTTGCTTACAATTGACATTGAATGCCAACGTGGAAGGAAGTGTGGGTGTAGATGAAGGGAATAAAGAAAAGCAAAAGAATATCTCAGTACGATATATTACAAACCATACTTTTGTAATGAACAAATCAACTTTTTTAATTAACTTTTTTTTTTTTATTAATTAGTTTAGAGACGTTGACATTGAATTATTATTGTGCATGCTGTGTAGAACCATATGATTTTAACATTTTACATAAAAACGTATCTTATACAATTGCATTGGAAATCTAATACATTTAATGTACAGCAATATGCTTGACACGAATTGTGTACGATGATTTTTATTACAATTCCATTTCCAAAATGAGGAGGAATAAGAAATAAAGAATTGAGAAAATTTAAAAAAATAAAAACGATTTTTATTAAATCTTTTCAGACAAAATGATAAAAACGAAATTTATAAGACAAAATAAAAAAAAGTCGAAGAACTAATATTGTAATGAATTTTTTTTTTTCACATTATGCATAATTCAAGGCAAAAATCAATTTTTTTTTTCCATATCACATGTGCCATTTCGAATTGACGCTGATAATTGTTTGAAATATGATGATAAACCGATTCTCTCTTGTCTTCTTTAAATTGTTGTCTCTTGTAATGACCAAAAATTCCGCTTCTAATGGATAGATTATGTGAAATATACCTGAAAATGAATAACAAATTATTAATTCAAATTTTCGAAGGAAATACAAAAAATGTTGAACCGATTCTTCCGAAAATATTTTACAAACAATTAAAAATACATTTTCTTCAGTCGTGCTTTGCCATGTTATTTAAAATGGAATAGAAATTAAAAAGAGTATTTTTTTTTTCTCACAAATACTGTGTGAGATATAACATCATTGTATCAAATTGATGTAAGACTTTGTAAAAAATGTCACCGAAAATTAATAAGATTTTCTTTGTTCTTTATGTGCTGCTTCATGCATTTCAGAGATTAATTGGAAATTGCGCATTTTTCGCCATGACAATTGTTACATTTTTACTTAGATAATTGTCTTGAATCTCTACACATTTGTGCAATAAAATGAGAATTCGTTGTTTATTTGTCACCATTTTCTCTCGCTCTCTATGGCATCATCTTTTTTCTCTCCTTCTCTATCGCCTCACGCCTCTCTCTCTCTCTTTCCCTCTCTCTCTCTCTCTGCCTCTCTTCCTCTCTTCCTCTCTCGTTCTCTCACCTCCTCTCTCTTTCTGTTTGTTCTTTTGAATCCTTTCATTCTATCCTGACAACTGTATCCTCCACCTAACACTTTGAGAATTTTTATATCAAATGCTATGCTTTGCATTTGAATTTTTTTTTTTTTCTTCTTACAATTCTTGTTCCATATGCGAATCCCTTTTCTTATTTATATTTAATGTTGCGCAAAGTATGTGTTGGTATTTGTATATGTTTTTCAAAGTGCATATCTTACAATTTAATTAAATTATTTTATGAGGTTGAGTCTTACACGTAATGAGATATCGCGACAAATTTAAATTGGTGCTCGTTACGCGCATCAATTATGTTAGAAAAGTATAGTGTTAAAGTTCAAGCACATTTTCTCATTTGTAAAATACATTTGAATTTTCGAATCAACTTGTTTAAAACAAAAAAAAAAGAAAAACAAAAAAAACAACAACAAAATGTCAACCATTATATTCTCATTTTTAAACATTCACTTGACTCTTTCTTATCACATTCATTTATTTAACTCTCAAGAAAATTCGGTTTTTGTCGTGGAAAAAATCATTTTGTTTTGAAATGAAACGTGCACAAATCCAATTCATTGGCATTTTTGATAACGATGTACATTTTTAGAAATGAAAATCCGCAATGGTGGCAAAAGCTGATGAGTCGGATATTGAACGAAATTAAAAGCAACCGAATAACATAAGGAAGTGCAACAATTAGTTTGTGATTTGCTTGTATTCATAAACATACATTGGATTGCTATGTTGTTTTTCGTTTATGATGCAAAAAAAACTTTTACGATATTATGTTTATCGGTTTCGTGTGCCGTTCAACGAACAGGTATGCTTCTTTACACTAATTTAACATTCACAAAAAGGAAAATAGAGAGAGAGAGAGAGAGATTTCAAAAAGAAAGAAAAAGAGAGAGAGAGAGAGAGAAATAGAGATAGAGAGATGGAGAGAATGTTAAAACCATTTCGAAAAGTTTAATTTCAAATTTTGTGTGCCATAGTGTGCTCAAACCGAAAACCATTCGATGAAGCATATGTGAAATGTAACAAAAAGCCACAGAAGCATTGAAGTGCATGCCAATAACGATGTTATAAAGAAAATTTAATTTCATACATTTTACACCGCTTAGAAAACGTCCCCTTTTACTTAGTTGAACCAAAGTGATGTAACGATTTGGTGCTGCTCATATCTCTCACTCTCTCTCTCTCTCTCTTTCTCTTTCTCTCTCTCTCTCTCTGCTCTCTCTCTCTCTCTCTTTCTCTCTGTCTCTTTTTCTATTTAAATTTAGATGGATGAGCAAAGTGGAGAGTATACATTTAACGACTGCTTGCGGTGTTGGTATGTGGCTGAGTGTGAGATGGTTAATAGAGCGGCATCAGCCACATGTAATAATTGAAGGGGAACAAACAGCCAGAACTAAATAACAAGAACTTGAATAGCAATTACAACATATTTTCAACTATTTTTCCCCAAAGAAAATAAAAATACTCTTTTCTTAATCATCTTCTGTTTGGTTTCATTATCGTTTTTCCTTAACATTTGTTAATTTTCTATGGAATCGATTGTGCACTACTGTATCCATCATTGACACACATGCAAATGCATTTCAAGCTGACAATTTATGATTTTCCTATTTTAATATCGTCTGTTGTTTATGTTTTTATGGATAATGTTGTTTGTTGTAATATGTGCACGAACGGAATATACATTTCATTCAACAATTTTTCTTTCTTCATCGTCGTCGTCGTTGTCGTCTTATTCTCTCCTTTTTTTTTATTGATATGATTTTCTACACGGTACTGGATTCAACACACACGCCATTCTGCACATCACTGCCTACCAATTACAATAAACATACACACATTTCACATGCATAAATATATTTATATTTGCAACTCTCTGCCTATAGTATGTTTCAATTCATTTCATTTTTGATCTCATTTCATATTCCCATTTCTTCATCACACTCACTTACTTGCTTTCCCTTTTCCACGTTTTCTCTATCTCTCTCACTCTCCTGTTCCTTTTCATTTCGCTTAATATCGTTTCGCTCGGTATAAGTTTAATTTGTTTTATGATATTGCCGTTATTGTTCTTTTTAATTTAAAACTTTTTGTTGAGAAATTTGTTTTGTTGACTGTATTCGATGTCTTTTCACTCTTGCAACTCTTTTACTCTCATCCTTTCATTCGCGAAGTCAAAATTGTTATTGCTGTTACTGTTATTTTGTGTGTATGTGTAAATCTCATTTATTTCTCTTATTTTTAGTTGGTTTCTTCTCGATGCGTTTCGTTCTTTTACTCATTTTAATCAATGCGACGGAATTTTAAATGCGCCACACCACCGAGACGATGTCAACAAATTTAACACACAAGATAGGGTTGAATACTTTAAACGCGACCATGTGTTTGTCTTTTAAATGTTAAAATAACATTGAAAACAAACTGTAATCAAATTGATGATATATTAACATTTTGTAAACGATTTTGTTTTTTCACAATTTGTTAGTTTACTTTATCTATTCAATGCATGATATTTATTTTCAATTTCTTTTTCTTTTTCTTTTTCTATACGGATGATTGCTAACGCTAATGAAAACCATAACGAACAAAAAAACCAACACAGATTTTTGAATAATTTTTCCTCTTCATAATTGTGTGCTTTTCGTAACGACATTCTATTTGTTTGAAAATGTAATGTGATGTTGTTGTCAAAAATAGACTGAAATCACTCACAATTTATACAGAGACGTTGAGTTCAACGAATAAATATAATTTTTTGTTTTTTGTATTGCAATGTAATACAAAACCATTAGTATTGGAATGGTACTGTTCATTGAACCTTTGAACTCTCAAACTAATTTCAGATTATGTTTCTATGAAAAATATGAGTTGAACGGTTGTTGAATTCAAAATATTTTGAATTTAAAAAAAAAAATTTTCTTTACATTTTTTCGTTTAAATATATTTAATTTAATGCATATGTTTTCAGTTCAATTATTAACGAATAATCGATTGTT
>JAQOWM010000194.1:102500-195000 GCA_029041755.1 Resseliella maxima
TTCTCTCTCTCGCCGTCTTATTCTATCTCTGTTTATCTTACGATATTCGAGAAACGAAGAGAGAGAGAAAGAGAGAGAGAGAGAGAGAAGAGAGAGAGAGAGCGAGAGAGAGAGTGAGAAAGAGAGAAAGAGTGAGAGAATGAAAATTTGTGTGTTTGCTTCATGTGCGAAAAGATTACAATGGAAAAAAAAGCCCCAAATTGTTGGCGTTGTGTGCATAATATCGAACGGTTCACTAAACAACTAAAACCCTATATTTGACTATTTATTTTGTAAAATCACATTGATACACATAATTTTTTTATTTTTTATTTTTTTTTTTTTTCGATTTTGCATGCAAAAAACAATTTAGCATTCGATATGCAACAAAATCCTATAAATTCCATCAACATTTTCAACATTGAAATCATTGTTGTTGGTTTTTTTTCCATTGAATTTAGTTTGCATAAAGTTAAAATCGATACAAATGACAACGAACGCAATTGACTTTGTGTAAAATGCAACGAACGAAAAAGAGAAATATTCAAACAAAGTGAACAAAATTCTTGTGAATATGATGATGATGATGATGATGATGATATCGAACAGAAGGACATGCACATGTTCGCTATAAAATGTGTCGATAATAATCCGCGTATGTTGCAACTGTTTGAAATGGATTTTCGATTTTTTATACATTCACTTTTCATCCAGCTGATGATTCTCTATGAATTTAACTTTCTACACGCTATTCAAACATTTATCCGCACAAAATACAATGTATGCCATCGCTAATCGTGTGCCATTGTCACAATTTACCTTAATTTCAATGCCAATACGATCACTCTTTCTCTCAATGAATGTATTTACCTTTTGTGCTGGAGATTTGTATTTGTGTAGAAATGAATAAGAGCATGTACAACCCATATTACTCATATATGGAATGTAATAATTTTCCAATTTTTTTTTTTTTTCATTCTGTAATGTTTTTTTTTTTTTTTTTTTCTACACTTATTCATCTGGTTGCGCGCATCAATTTCAAATGGCTCGATTATATTATAATTTTTTTTTTTTTTTTTTTTGGTTTCGTTCTTCCTTTCATTTTATTTATTTATTTTTTTTTTCTTTTCATTTTTGGTTACCACGGGCATCGTCGTTCATTCGGGCTTTCTTCATCATTTTTTTTTTTTTTTTTTATTTTACCGCAAAACACATTTGCATCGTATGTATGGTGTGTCTCTGTGAATGAATAAAAAAGAAAAAGAATAAAGAAGAAACCAAAATTATGAAATGTATGAATATAACATACAACTTTTGGCTAAAGTTGAATGCGCTCTCGAGACAACAACCAGAAAAATAAAGAGAAAAAGAAAAAGAAAAAAAAAATAATATATAAAATCCATCTATTTATTATATCATATACGCATCATTCCCGCCCAAAATGCATGCAACAAATTCCACTAACTTTTCAGTATAACATAAATAAAATTAATAGCGAAAACGTGTTCAAATAGTAGTCGTAAACATGAATAAAATCACCATCATCTCGCTTTGAAAATGATCTCGATGCCATCAAAGTGAACGAGAGTAACCGAGGCAATGGGAATGACAGAGAGAAAGAGAGAAAGAGAGAGAAGAGAGAGAGAGAGAGTGTTCATCGTTTCTGAGTTTTTCGATGCTAAATAATGATATTAATTCGTTTGCATTTTCAAGTACACGATAATGTGAATTTGACTTTGTTTTTTTGTTCCCCATCATTCCAAAGCATCGAATATGGTGTTTTTATTTTTGCCGCATATATCGTTTCGATTTTTGCTTACGTTTGTCCAATTTTCGTTTTTCTTCCAACACGATTTACTGCAGATGAACGGTTTATTTATAGTTTATATATTCCAGAAGTGACGATTGCACCATATCTAATAAAAAATAAAAAAAAGAAAAATGAAAGAATGAGGAATCGAAAAGGAGACGAAGATTGTATAAGGAATAAAGAGAGCTTGTTTGTGAGAGGAATAAAGAGTGAAACGGAGAGAAAGAAAAAAAAAAAAAAAATTATAGAGATAAAGGGAGAGAGGGAGTGAGAGACAAAGAGAGAAAAAGAGGCGATCTATATTGAAAATGAGCGAATGAAAGAGAGAATGTGAAATATTGACTGAATGAAAACGATGGGGTGAAAAATGTGTGGGAGAATGAGATGGAATGAATTCAAAAGCGAATAATAATAAACAAACGCACATCGAGCAATGAAAAGATATAAAAACAACAAGCGAGCAATAATTTCCTATTGAAATGCCATTAAACGGTCTCAAATTGCATTTGAATGGAGCACCCAATGGCCATCATCATTCAGTCGTTCGTTCATTCATTTATTCTCTGCATGATCGTGCATAATAATCTCCAGTCTCTTGCTCTTGCTCTCCCGCTCCCTCCCTCTCTCCTACTCTCTCTCTCTCTCTCTCCTCTCTCGCTTTTTCTCGCATCTTCTTTCTCCATTTGCTTATATCTTATTTACTCATTTTCTGTAATGAATGTACTCAAAGTTAAATCTTACCTCACGACATGACCTTTCACATTTACAGCTGATGTAATCGATGATAAATAGAAATCAGATAGTAAAATAGAAAATCAAGGCAAAATAGAAGCAAAAAAAAAAACAAAATTAAAAACGAAAAAAAAAAAAAAAATAACAACTCGATAGATTTTCAATTGTTGAATACGTTTGTGATTTAATTATTCAATTTATGTACAGGGATTATCATAATATCATTTTAAGTAAGTACGATTACTGTGTTGACATTTGTTAATGTTCAATTTTTAATAATTAGCTTTATTGGTTGTGTTGGTTTGCTGTTCAAATTAAATACGATTTTCAATTGAATATTGTATATGATGGGTTTCGTTTGTCGGTCTCGTTTATTTCATAATTTATTTCGTTTATTTGTGTGTGTGTGTGTGTGTGTGTTGCATGTGTTTATATATATTTATATGGTTTGTTGACTGTCTCTCTCTTTTTTATATTGAGCGCGTTGATTTATTCTTTTTTTTTATGCTTGATTTAAACGAACATTCCAAATGAGTTTTTTCTTCTTTTCTTTTTTTTTTTAAATAAAACATTCTATTCGTATCTATGGTCATTTATTTGTTTATGGGCATTTATTATACCTTCCGTATTTACTAATTTGTTATTCTTCTTTTATTCAGCGTTTGCTTTAACGCATCACTCTTTCACAGTTTCTTGTTTATCCATTTTATGAATTCTAATTCAATATTTAGTTTCTTATTCTTTTTTTTTTTTTTTGCTTTATTAATATTTACATTAGACAACAACTGAAAAATAGTGTTCGATTTGCATGAGAATGTGGCCCATTTCATTCTTTTTTTTTTTTCTTTGATGTGGAGTGTATGTGAGTTTATCTTAAAATTATACGTGTTTTGTGGCTGTGGCTATGCCTATGCATTCTTTATTTCATTTTTTTGTTGTTTTGTTTTGTTTTGTTTTTTATTTTTTTTCTTGTTTGTTATTTGCAATTATTTATTCGTTTCTCTTAATCGATATTTCATTACAATGAAGAAAAAATTGTTCAATGTAAATAAAGTTAACGGCACAATTTGCTCGAATTTCGAACTGAATGCGCTATCTGAGTTTCATTTATTTTCCTCTCTCTCTCTCTCTCTATTTCACTAATTCACTCTCATTCTCTTCTCTTTTCTCTTTCTCTCTCTTTCTCTTTTTCTGGCATTCACATGACTTTTTAGTTTGTTCAAATTGTTGAGAGAGATTGGCATTGAATGTCGAACTGATTATGAAACTGAATGTAAGATTGCCGAAATTTAACTAATCAGTTTTGCAAAGAGAGTGAGAAGCAGCAAAAAAAAAAAAAAAAAAAAAAACATTCAAAAAATTCGCCTGGGAATTGAACGAATTGCAAACAAATTAGCTAAAATTGGCAATCTACAAGCAGTGGGTAGTCTCAATAAATGAGTATTCTTATATGCAAAATGGTATGAAATTTTTTTTTCTCGTTTTTTTTTTTCTCCTTCTTCTTGTTCATTCTTAAAAATGCTAATAATGTTATTTTGAAGGTAAATTCAAAATACGATGGCCGTTTCTCTTGGTTTTTTTTTTTTCTCTTTTTTTTGGTTGTTTTTTTTTTTGTTACTTTTATTTGTGTAATAATTACACCGTAATTTATTTGTATTTGTGAATGGCTGATTTATAGGAACTTTAATCGATTCAACACGAACATAAGCTATGAGATGATGTTCGTTATTATGGGTATTTAAATTCGTTTCAGTATACATTCAAATGCTAAAATTTCAAAACAATTGCATCGAAAATAATTAGGCCCGATAAAAGTGAAAAAAAAAAAAAAAAAAAAAAAAAATTGAGTGAATGAGTGAGAAAGAGTGAAAGGGAAAAATGCTCTCAAATACACATTGCAATGTATCGAACGATCGAACGATTGAAAATGCATTTTTCTCTTAAAAGCGAGAAAAGACTGGCTTTTCACAATACTGATGATGAGATTTTTGGAAAAATTACTGTTTTTCCTCATCTATTTCACTTTGTTTTCTTTTTGTTTAATTCACATTTATCTTAAGCGTGATATAAATATAACATATAATATCAGTTGAATCGTTTCATCATATTTTTCAGTGTCATCGTTATTATTATTATAATTTTTTTTGTTTTTTATATTTGTTCTTTGTTGTTTTGTTTTTTGCTAATTTATTCGAATTATTTCTTCTTTTTTTTTTCATTTTTTTGCCATAAAATTGTGTATATGCATAAAAATGTCTCTAAGATAATGTGTGTGTGTGTTTTTTTTTTTTTTTTTTTTGTTATTTTCCTTTTTATACTTAAATAGAGCGATCCGTAAATATATATTTGTACAAAAAAAAAGTCCATTCACTTTTTTTCTTCTTCTTCTTCTTTTTCTCCTTCTTTTTTTCAACTAGACGAGGACAAAAATACTATAAATCCTTTCCATTTTCTTGTTTTTTTTGTTTTCTATAATAATAATTATTATATTTATATATATATATATATCATAATTTGAATAGACTAAATAAAAATGAATTAAAATAATAGGTATAAGAGAAGAACAGTACGTTTTACAATTAATTGTTATTATTTTCAGTGTATGGTGTTGTTCTTCGACGATGAAAAAAGGATGAAAAAAAGCATATATATAATAATAATAATCACGTATAAATCGAACGAAACGATGGATAAAAAAAAAAAAAATCACAACAATCGAACGAATGAAAATGAAACGTTGAATGCAAAGAAACGAAATAATGATGAGTGGGAAAACATGATTGAGAGAAGCGAGAAAAGGAAATAAAAAAAAAAAAAAAAAACGAAATCAAATGAAATGAATTGAGTTGCGTGTCTACTGCTTCATGTTAAATATTTAATAACATTTATGTCTTTATGAAAGGTTTTTTTTTACGCAATTTAAGCAACGCATTGGCATGTCATGTGGTAAATTTATATATTAATACTTGTTGTTTTCCCTTCGATATTTTATTTCTTTTATTATTTTTTTCACTTCGTCTTCAAATTCACTTTCATATTAATTTGAAATTTTTTGCAGTATACGCAGCAAAACAATTCAAAACAATAATGAATACAAAACGATGAAATGTACATGAAGAAAAAAGAGAAAAAAAAAAAACGTTGACTGAAATGAAAATTGGACGAAAAGAAAAAAAACAAACATACATCACAAATGAAAATGAGAAATTGAAAACTTTTCTAAATAGAGTTTTGCTACAATTCATAAATACTATATTCATATTAATGAATGATAAGAATGGGGATAGAATATGGAATAGAATGAGTTAGGATGAGAGAGTGATAGAAAAAAGAATTATTCATATTTTGTTTTTTTTTTTTTTTTTTTGGTTTTGTTAGGGCTCTTTTTGCCTATGTTCAATTAATTTCTTAAAAAATATTTTGTTTTTCTTTTTTTTTTTTTTTTTGCTTGTTTGTTTGATTGAAATTTGATTTGAAAAATTGTAATTTGTTTTCATCTAAGTTTCTAAATGACAAATATTCAAAAAAGCGTGTCATCATGTAAGACACAAAATTGTCGAAAAAATTGTTTAGAAAATTGTTGGAAAAAAAATTGTTTTTGAATTTTTTTTTTTTTGTTTTTGTTTTTTTTTTTTTGGAAAAAAATTCTTCGAATTATTTGTTTTTTTTTTTTTTAATTTAAAAAAAAAAATTGAATTTAGAATTAAAAATGAATGGAATATGTATTTAGATTTGTATGAATATGCCCTGGATGTGACTTATATTAATCAGGCGATTGTTATATTTTATCTATAAAATTGTGAAATGCACTATGACGATCAAAAATGTCGTATTTTTCAAAAAAAAAGAAAAAAAAATAAATCTTTTTTTTTTTTCCTTTAAAAATTGTATGCAAAAATGCATCAATTTTGTGTGTGATGTCTTTTGTAGACATGTTCACAGAGACAAGAAAAAAAATACTATAAAAAAAAAACTATGCGAAAACAATAAGAACCTTATGAGAATGGACGAAGAAATGAATTAAATCAAGTATTAAGCCATTCATGGAATTGAGAACCATTGAGATATAGAAGGCAAACAAAAAAGAAAATAGGTGAGCACTTAATCTGGTTTCAATTCCGTTTTCATGGAAGGCGTGATAAAAAGTTCTTACTTTTAACAAATTATTCAATAAAAAGTAAAACGGAACACTACAACAAGAAAATTCATTTTACAAGAATAATCAGTCGGCCGCTAAGTGAAATAAAAGAAAGAAAAAAAAAAAAAAAAATTTAAAGAAGAATAAATCTCGAGAAAACAAATGAAAAAAATAAAACATCATTCAAGCACATCAAAACTGTGTAACACATGTCATGTCACAGAATAAGTGTCAAGATTACGATAATTGTGTGTCATTATTACAAAAGAGAAAAAATTGAAAAAAATTTACTTTTCGAGTATTTAATATGAGTGTATGTTTTTGTTTTTGTTTTTTTTTTTTTTTTTTTTTGGTATTTTTTTTTATGTTGTTGAAGTAGAAGATTATACCAATTTTGTTAAAGAAATGAGCGCGTGCAAAATGCTACCGAAGCCTAATAGTAAAATGAAATTTGAGATAGAAAAATGGTGCAAAAAGTGCAAAGTAGTATGAATTTTGTTAACGTTTTTTTTTTTGTGTGTGTTCTTTGTCTTTACTTGTTTCTCTCTTTTTGTGTGTCATCGTATTTCTAAGATTTAACATCTAACGACAAATTATGATTGTTTGTATTCATGTATGTTGTTTATTCTTTTGTGTAAGATAATCCCGCTGTAATGCTGAGTATTTGCTTCAATTTTTTGTTTCTTCTTGAGTTTTTTTCTTTATTTTTTTTTTTTTTTTTTTTTTGGTTTTTATTTTTTGTTATGTTCTTTGCTCTGTTCCACTGTAGTTTAGTATGTGCTTCTGTTATTGGAAATGCACCGATTATCCTTTTATGCAACAAAAGTGGATATGGTGAGTGGCATAGGTGATGCACTTAGAGTGCATACATACCGACAAATTCACTCAGCATGAAGGTTCGTTTTGGGAAAACTTTTCCAATGGAAGAAAAGTTACAAAATGCTTGTGTGAACAAGAATATGTTTGGTTCCATCTCTTTATATCATCATATCAGTGTACAAAAAGCACAAATCTCGTTGCATTTTGTTAAGTCGATTGCATAATACGCACACACACACACACACACACATATATATATATATATACGATGGCATTGAATGTAACGATGTCATATATTGGCTCACTGCAAAACTACTTGCAATGAAGACTAAGATAGAATAATGCTTGGGTTTACATTTGCTTGGCATCTCGTATATCGTGTGCTTTATGATGATTTGCAAGCTTTAGAGCAAACCAGAGTAGGAACAACAACAAGAAAAAAAAACCGAACGAAAATATTTTTTATGCAATTCAGCTCTTTGTCTCCGTTGGTTACGATGTTTGCTAAGAAATACATTGAATCGGAACGAACCAGTGAGCGAGAACAGAAGAAGAAAGAACAAATATTGAATAGAGAGACACATAGAGAACGTTATTTCATAGAACACATTCAAGTATGTGTGAGAAGAAAAAAATTTCAAATAATAGCAAAATCGAAACGAAACTAAGCAACAAACAAGCACACAAACCGCGCTCGCATACGATTATTAGAGAACATACACAAAGAGGACTGAAAACAAAATACCAAATAACGTTTTTCAAATCAGAGCGAGGAAGAGACACACACACCAAGAGAGAGAGAGAGATAGAGATAGAGGAAGGAATAAATTGGTTAGAAGATACGTGTTATGTTGTCTCCATTTCTTGCTTATTTGTGCATAACGATAATTACGAATGTCTTAGTTTGCAGCTATTATTTTGTGTTTCGTATTTTTTCTCTCTTTTATTATTTTTTCCTTTTTTTTTTTTTTAGTTTTCTTTTTCTGCTTGGTTTGTTGTTTAGATGACATTGGGCTTAAACGGTGAACGTGAACATACATATAAATATACAATAAATATATATATATATTTAACCATATAGAATTTGTTGGTTTCATTTTTTGTTTTTCATCTTCATTTTATCTCTCCATTATAATTTGTAATATTCATCTGGATCATATTTGCACTATCATTTTGCACAATCAATGTTAA
This sequence comes from Resseliella maxima, assembly GCA_029041755.1. Classification (NCBI taxonomy): domain Eukaryota; kingdom Metazoa; phylum Arthropoda; class Insecta; order Diptera; family Cecidomyiidae; genus Resseliella; species Resseliella maxima. The sequence continues at coordinate 111,170 of JAQOWM010000194.1, forward strand.
AACAAAAAGCGCAAAATTATTTATGTGTTACAGGTTATTAAATGCACTATAAATGTAAGTATACGGTTCATTGTTTGTTTTATATAAAATAGTAGTGTTTTAATATATGAGTGTGTGTGTCTTTTTTTTATTTGTTCTCTCTCTCTCTCTCTCTCTCTTCATTTTTGCTTCGTGTAATATCTTCGTGGTAATTTTTTGTTTTTTGTCATTCTTTTTTCCTTTTAATGTGTTTCATAGTTGTGGTGAACGACGTTTGATGGGTGGAGATTGCATGTTTTAAGTTGTCGTCTTTAGTATTTTTTTTTTTTTTTTTATTATTCTTTGCGTTCTTTCTATCATTCTTTCTATGAAATATTTCTATTATGAGATCACATTGTGGCGCTATTCAATCTGAATAATCGCTTTCACTCGATTTCTTATTTAATCTCTGCTCGATAAATGACATTCCATTGAATATGTAATAAGACGCCATCAATTGACATTTACCACCCTCAAATCAATCAAATGAACATTGTTATTGAAGCGGAGAAGGAGAAAGATCCAATGAAATGGAAATGGAATGGGGTGAGAGACGAATAGAGAAAGAGGGTGAGAATGATTGAGAATGTGAGTGATAGAGAGAAAGAAAGAAAGCGAACGAGAGGAGAGAGAGAGAGAGAGAGAGAGAGAGAGAGAGAGAGAGAGCAAAAGAGTGACGATATGTTTGAAGCACAACAATTCAATTGAAATGATGAATTTTTAACGAATTATTTATAAGCAGTAAATGTGATATGATCGACATGGTCAATCATTTAAAATTATATTTAGTTTTTTTTTTGTTCGGTCTATTTCTGTTTTTCTTTCGTACTGTCTTTCGTTCATTTTGTCCCTGATTTATTTATTAGCATTTATTTAGCTTATTTGTTATAAATGATTCTTATTGTACGTTCTATCGGGGGCTTTTTTTTTGTTCCTCTTGTTTTCTGGGGGAGAAAAGAGGTGGTTCTCGTGAGGCCAAATTGAATAACATGAAATGGAAAATTGAGAACAATCATTATTATGGTTACTGTTTTCTATGTGTGTTATGTATGTTTTTTTTTTCTTTTTTCAGTGTGCTCATTTCCTTCATCACTTTATCTATATCCGTAGTTGAAACAAAAGCCCAACCGTCAACCAAATAATATGTATATTCATAAATAATTCAATGAGCACACTGGTTATAATGGGGTAGCCTAAACATAGTATTTATCTAGTCCAGCGGGAGATAGGGTTGTTTTCTGATCGAGTAAGTTTGTTGCTTCATTCTCTAATATAAATTCAACGAACCTCTCGGTTGGATTGTGACGGAAAAATTGCAATTCACTCTCTTTTCTTCCGTTTTCACCCTTTTCTTTGCTAGTTTTTTCTCACTTTCTTTTTGCTTCAATTTTTCTCTTACTCATTCTTTCACTTGCTGTCTCTCGCTCGATCTTTCGCTCTCTCTCTTTCTCTCTTTCTCTATCTCTCTCTCTCTTTCTCTCTCTCCCTCTCTCTTTTTCTTTCTGTCTCTTCCTTTTCATCCCCTTTCGCTTTTCCCTTCTCTCTTTCTCTTTCTCCCACTGACAAATGTATATGTGAATAGAGACATGTGTATTTTCGTGTTATTTATAGGCGGCGATTGAGCTCTGTTTTTTTTTTTTTTTTTTTTTTGCTATTATTTATAGTTTTACATGCATGCAAGATGAATGACATATTTCGTAGTTGTTGAAGTGTGAGAGATAGAGTAAAAGAGACAGTATGAATGAAAAGAAGATCGAATGAATGATATAGAAAGAGTGTGAATTTAAAAAAAGCACACACATGATTGTTATATATGTCAGTTAGTTAGACGTGAAGTGGATGGATGTGTATGAATGTTGCGAATAAGATAATGAAAATATGGAAGGCAATGTAAATTGATGGACTACAAAGCGTATATACATTGAAATTTCTGTGTGTATGCGTTCTATTTTTTTTCTTTTTTCTCTTGTGTTGTTAATTTCTCTGCACTTTTTTTCTGTTTCGTTTTCCCATTGCAGAAGGAAAGCACATGATATAAAAAAAAAAAAAAACAAAAAAAAAAAAGCAGCAGCACCAATTCCTATACCCATACACAAACATACACACACACACACACACGAAATATAGTGTTTGAGTTTTTACCACTCTCGTGGCTTTTGAACGCGAACGCTTTCACAAATGTGCTTTGTGCAGTGAGTGCTCTTGGGGGCTCGAAAAATGGATTCGAAACAACGGTTTGCCACGTAATTTAAGGCCTATCCTGAAGTAAAGTGGGCAAAGTGCTCGATCCATTTTATATGGTGCATATATATACATATAATTTTTCTCTATTTTTTTTTTTTTTTTTTTTTTGTTCTCTGATTTTTTGCTTCTTTCTTTCCGTTCAATAATATAACTGTTTGTGTTTTTCTTTCAACGGTCTTAACACTCTCATCCACCTCGACGGCTTTATGATGATGTTAAAATGTAATGCTGCTGCTTTTTCATTGTTTTTACTCTCGTTTTTCTTTTTTTTTTGTTCGACAAAATAAAATGAAACTAACGTTTAATTTAAGTTTTAAAGAGAGAGAAAGAGGGAAAAAAAGAGAGAGAGTGATAGAGATTTTGTGTGTCTGTGTGTGTGTGTGTGCTTTTTTTCGGGTGAATCAAGTGAGTTATATTATAGAGAAATAGCTATACTATAGTGTTGCTTTTTTCTTTCTGTCTTGTATACCATAATGCCATCACAACATTTATTACTTAATAGATAATTTTTGTTCATGAACTTCAGTTCCGTTCGGTCTTTACTCCATATTTCTCTGCGTTTTTTTTTTTCTCTCTTCCTTTTTGCTTTTTTGACTTTCTCTCTCTCTCTCTCTCTCTCTCTTTCTCTCTCTTTCTCTCTCTGAACTATAATTTCTCGTCTTCTTTTTGTTCATTGTTTGTGTGTGTATGTCCTTTCATTAAATATGTTTTCTTATCGTGTTATGCAGTTTCGTGCATACGGTAATATGTAAATACTCTTTGTGTGTGTGTTTTTTTTTTGTTTCTTTTCCCTTTCTACATTTCTGTGCTAATATTTCGTCTGTATATTATCCCGTGAATAATTCGTTTGTGGATAAAATATATACCCCGAGTAATGTGTGTATGTTTCATTTCAGTATGGGCTTTTTTTGTTTGTTTGTTCGTTCGTTCGTTCGTTTTTTTTTTTTCTTTCTTTTTCTTTTCTTTTTGTTGTTGTTGTTTTTCGTCTCTGCATTCTCATTTCATATCGTTTTGTTAGTGAGTGACTGAGTGAGTGAATGAGACTGAGTGTATTTTTCATTTTGGTATAATTTTTTTTTTTTTTTTTCGGCGGCGGATACACGCTTTTTTCTATGTCACTTCATTTAAATTCCCTTACGTGATAAATATCTATGTAGTAGTCATTTTCAACCATTTTTCGCTTTTCTCCGTAATTCATTTTTAGCGTTGCAATTTATATATTTTCTCGTCATTTTGTTCGTCTCTTGCTTAGCTTTCTCGCATCAAATTCGAGCGAATTTCAATTTAATTCTTTTTTTCGTTCATAAAGTGCGATTTTTTTTTTTCTTCTCTCTCGTTTCTTCATTTCATTTGCAATTTTTCTCTCGTGCTATATTTTGTTTATTTTTTTTTTTTTTGTTCGATCGTCAAATTGCATACAATAATTACCATAATTATAATAATTTTAATAGTAATTTAATTTCCATACACTTTTTTTTTCTTCTTTTGCTTACTGTATGTTTCATGTCATGTCTTTCAGTTTAACTTTTTCACTTTTCTTCTTCTTCTTCTTCCTCTTCTTCTTCTACCATTTGCTCAGTTTTTTTATAATTTTCATCATTAAATTTTGCTTCATCATAATTTTCACTTTGTATTATGTTTTCATTTTTCCACCCTAAACACTACGAATTTGTTAATGATCGTTTGTGATGCCGTTGCATAATGGCTGGACTATTTGTTTTATTATTGTTATCACTATTTGATGGTTTATTTGCATCTTTTTTATTATTATCTTTCGGTAAATTTTCCATTGGCCGAAAACGTACGAATCCATGTTCGGCAACTAACATTGATGTTGTTGAATCACCGCTACTTGCACTATTTTGTGCATTTATATCATTTTGCTGATGATCACGTTGTTGTTGCTGTTGCTGTTGCTGTTGTTGTTGTTGTTGTGCTTTAAATAGCACCATATCTGGATTATAATTTAACGCACGAACACCATCACCACTGCTTGCATTACTCACCGTATCAAATTCATTGGCCGCATCAATATTGTTATCAACAATGTTGTTGTCGGCCGTTTGTGCTAAAAAATTATTACTACGCGTTTGATGATTATTACGTTCCTTTGATGAACCAGAATTTGTTGATGATCGACCACCTGAAGTACGATGCCACATATTACTATTATTATTCGGATGATAATCATGTTGATACTGTGACGAACGCGATGCATTCAATGTTCGTGTGCCTTTTTTTTTTAATGCACGAAAACACATTCAAAATCGTGGCAAACAATGTTGAGAGAAAATGGAAAACGAAGAAAAAAAAACAAAGAAAAAAAAAGAACAAACATAGTTAATTAGTTATCGAATATCAATCATACCAATTGAATTTATGGATAAGAAGAAAGAAGAGATACAAAATAAAAAGAAATCAATTAAATGATTAACGGTGACTTACCACTTTTGCGTTGACCTCGACGATCAAATGAATTATAACTATGAGTTTGTGGATGCGATGATTTTCCACCGCCAATGCTCAAATTATTTTGTTTCAATTGTTGATTTTGTGGATCATAATTGCCACTGTTACTTTTAACCAATGCTTTTAAATTTTTCGATGCACGAAATTCCGTTGCACTGCTACCCGCCATTATATTTCGATCCGTATAATTTGGACGTTCAAAATTTTGAAAATCATAACTGCTTGGTGTGTCTTTTGAATTGTACATCATTTCACTGTTTATTGGTTCCGTATAACAATTATCGACGTAAGTTTGTTGCTGTTGTTGTTGTTGTTGTTGTTTGCGATAATTTGAATTGGAATGTAATTCAAAATTTGGATTTTCATAGTGATCTGGAATTGTGCCACTGTCATTTAAATGATCACTACCACCACCACCATTACGTGGATCTGGATAGGTTGGTGTTGTGCGATTACTATGTTTTGATAATGTACCAGTTGGCCCATCATAAATGCCAGATTCATTTGGTGTTGATCCACCATTTAAATTCGTTTGTAATTGATAATCATGGCCAGTTTTTTGATATTGATTCAATTTACCAACGGTATTCATATGTGAATTTGATGGTGGCGGCAATGGTGGATGTGATGGTGGATGATGATGATGATGATGATGATGATGCTGTTGAATTTGTTGATTTCCACCAATCATTGGTACTGGATTTTCCATGCCCAATGAATTCAATGCAAATGTATCATCATAAATTGGTTTGCCCGTTCGCAATGTATATGAATGTAAATTGGTGTTTGCATTACAAATGGCCGGATAATCAGTTTCAAAATGCTCTTGACTAGATGATGATGTGCATGGAAATAGCGCAAAACCGGATACATTATGTTGTTCCATGACTTTGTCACGTTGCATAACTTTTGTTGTACCAGTTTTAAGACCAGTCACCCATGACAACAATGCAATTATTGCAATTTCAATTAAACGCAATGAAAATTGATAACCCCATTGTAACCAATCATTATCAGATAACGATGACATAATCGGTCTGGTTGTTGAAATACTAATCGCACCATAAATTTGTAATGCCGCCAATAAGATGAATAATAATGCTGTTGCAATTGTTATATGAATGGCATATGATAAATTTTGATAGCCATGTATATAATTTTGGGATTTCTTTTGTAATACACGTTTTAATACTTTATAAATGTATAAATAAAAGATGCCCAAACTAAGACAAATAAATATATAAATCAATTGACAAATGAGCGATAATACACGTGGCGGTGGTTGATATATATAATTTTGATTTCCAATACGATAACCATCATTGTTTCGTAGCAATTGCTGTTGAATTTGTTGATTACGTTGCTGTTGTCCATAGCTTTCTACATAATGTAATGTTATACATAAAAATACATGCACCGAACTACCAACAACAATTGATAATGGTCGCATTAATGCTGAATATCGATTATTTTTATGATTTAAACTGCGCAACAGTAAAAATAAAATTAATACCGAAAATGAAACGGTTAAAAATGTTGCCGGTAAATTTAATAATAATTCCGATATAAATAGATGAAAACTTAAATGAATATTGTATGCATCATAGCATAGGAAAAATATACGCGCCAAACATATAATTATCAATAGCAAATGTAAACAAATGAAATAGCTTTGATTCACCAAATGTGTTAATTTATCGTAGAAAATCATTTTAAAAATTGAATACACTGCCAATATGGTAAATAATATGGCCGATAAATATACATGAATATTCCATGCCACAGTCCATGTGGTTAATGTTGATGATCGTTCATTTGTTATTTTACTTTTTCCCATTACCGCTGTATTCGATTTAAATTTTTTCTCCGTATTTGTTGCATCCAAATTTTCAATCATTTCCGTTGAAAAGACCATATCATGCATTGGACTTTCAGTAAAGAGCACTTTTCTTGTACTTTGTGTACCGCGTTGATGTTGTCCAGATAATGTTGATGTTGATGTAATTGTTGTTGTTGTTGTTCCCTGTTTAATTTTCGGCTGTGTTTTTGGTTCATCTTTAAATGTTGTCGCATCAAAATCATCATCGGAATTTGTATCTTCATCGGTATTATCATCATCATTATTATTATTATTATGATTTGAAAAATCATTGTTGCCATCATTTTCATTTTGTTTATCACCACTATCATCATCATCATCATCATCATCATCATTTGATGTGATCGTTCGATCGGCACCACTTTCACGTGTTGGCATTTCTGATTGAATTTCCGTTGGTCGAGCGGTAACTGTTTTCAATAAACTTTCCGGTATATGACCATTCATACCATTTGGACCGGATAATATACGATCAATGCTTGGAAAATGGATTGCAACATTTTTACTTGCTACTTCGGACGATATATTTATTGGTGATTGATTTAAATTGATACGATTTTGATTTAATTTTTGAGCTGGTGTATTTAACACTTTTTTTCGTTCCGTGTCTAAAGTGAAAAGTTGAAAAGAAAAAAAAAAAAAAAGAAAAAAAAGAAAGAAAAAACAACGTATTGGTAACAATCGAAATATGGTATGTTGTATGTAATGCAATTTGGAGGTCAAATTGCGTTAACGACTTTTCGAGAGAAAAAAAACATATTGTTAACTCAACTACTGAATTATTAATTATGTGAATTTACAAGAGTAAGTTAAAATGGAAAGAGTTGATAAATAGAGGGGAGAAAACCCTCAAAATACACGAACAAAAAGAAAAAAAAAAAAAAAAAAAAAGTTAAAAATCAATCATTAGCTCACCAATGACGGGCGGTTTATTCTTTGGCTCATTTGCAATGTTATTATTGTTGGAAATTAGATCGGGACGAAGTGGAATTTTCTCATGACCAGGCATAAGACTTGGTGGAGGTATAGGACGTCGATTTATATTAAAACCAGAACTAATACCACTTTCACTATTTGTACCGCGCAATGTTGGCTGCTCAGCAAATGGATTTTGTGGATATTCTGGTGGCACGCGTGGTGTTAAAAATGAACGATTCGGCGGTGAATATGATGGTAACTCAGCTGCAAACATTGGTATCGTTGCTTGACCTTTGTTCATTATAATATGACCTGTTTAAAGACCGAAAAAGAGAAAGGGAGAAAGAGAGAGGGGAGAGAGAGAGAGAGAGAGAGAGAGAGAGAGAGAGAGGGAGAAAGAGATAGGGAGAGAAAGAGAAAGAAGAAAACGAAAAAGACAGAAAAAAAAGAAGAAAAAATGGCGTAACACGCGACCGAAAATGAGTATAAACTTTGATAAATGGCTCTTCTTTAAATTACACACTACTATCGATTATGTTATATTTGTCAAACTTTCTTAATGATTATGGTTTTAGTTTTGAAACTGTTTTAACTGCGTTGCCACGATTCAATGACTAATACACAAAGAATGTAACAATGTTCATTTTTGGATAAGAGAAATGTTCAAATTTTTTAAAAGAAAAAACGAAAAAAAAAAAAAAAAAATCAAAAACCAAGTGGATGTACCTGCTGGCGATGGTGTCGAATTCAAATGAGCTCGATGACCATGATTGTGATGTCGATTTGGATTTGGATATGTTGGATTGCTGTTACTTTTCAATATATCCGCATTTGGTGCTGATGTCGGCAATGCATGATCATGTTCCAAATCCAATGAGTATTTATTATTGTAAGTTGGATGCTTTTGATATGATAAATGCTGTTGATACTGATGATGTGGTTGTTCTTTCTCTTTTTCACGATATCTGTACAACGATTGTTGAATGCCATCGATGGAAACAGCAAAATTAACATTAAAAAAAAACGAAAAAGAAAGAGAGAGAGAGAGAGAGAAGAGAAGAGAAAAAAAACGAAAAATTAGAAACAAAAACACAAAATTGAAAACCTCAAATTAGAACCAATGCCTCAATATAGAGCAAATCCATTCTGCTTCATCGCATTCACATTTCAAATGTAATGTGGAAAGTGATTAAAACAAAACTTTTGTTCGAAATATAATTCGAATGTATGTTTCTGTGTTTCACAAAACAGAGAGAGAGAGAGAGGGAGAGAGATAGGGGGGAGAGAGAGAGATAGCAAGCAAGCAAGCAAACAAGGGAGATGAATAGATAGTTAGAATAAATGTAAAGGAGAGCAAAATTACCGTAACGTGGTTAATTGTGGCGTTGGAACGGTGGTCAGACTCGGAACAAATACAGTATCGGAAATGCTTCGTTTGGTTGTGGTACCATAGGCAACTTTATTGAAAACCGCAGCAATGCTCATTTCCAGATTGCTGCCAAATTTATCCAAATTGTATATAGCTGGATTGTTTCGACTATTCGTTGATGATGATGACGATGCCGATGAAGCGATGTCCGATGCCGCCGCCGCCGCCGCTGCTGCTGCCGCTGATGCTGCACCATCTCGTGCCACTGCATCATTTTCATTGGCTGAATCGGAAAATTTTTGGTAGATGCTTTTATCATCATCATCGCTGACCCGTATTAAGCTGGTCACGTCGCCAGCATCTGCCACACATATTAGTAGATCGCTCAGCGATGCAAATACAATCAATGTTATCACCAATATATATCGTTGAGTCAATTGCCAGCGACACGCTTTCAATTTCGTTTTATGCCATCGGAAAAAGTCTGATGATTTATCTAATGTACGACCACGTTTGACAACCGATTTGTCATGCGAAGTGGATTTTGGCTGTTTGGCAGTTGAAATTGAATGTGTTTGTTGGTGATGATTACGATGACGGTGGTGTTGCTGTTGCTGGTTCATCGATTGATGATGATGATGCTGCTGCTGCTGATGATGGGGATGGTGATTGTGATGTGGTTTGGTTGTTGTTGTTGTTGTTGTTTGTGTTGTCGGTATCGTGTGATGGCAATCGGTGTGTATGAGGTCGTAGCTAGGTTCATAATGAAGGCTTGACATTTTTGAGGCGGATTTCATAGTTTGTGATGCGAATGGTTTCCTCTCACAAATGGCTTGCGACAGCCACTCGCTGGAGTTAAAACACGGTTATCCACAATTTCGATGACGATAAACGTTACGCTCCGGGGAAATGCGCATCGACCAGAATTTTATTTTTTTTTTTCGCTTCTTTTTCTTTCTGTTTCTCAATTTCTCGATTTCTCACTCTCTTTCGATCAATATCTGGTTTATTTTTTTTAATTTTTTTTATTATTTTTTCTTCAACCTTCTTTTTATCCCTTTCTAATATTCGAAACGAGTTCAATTTAAATGGAAAATCGCGCGAATGAGCTTTGAGTTTAGCTCAAAGTCTTGTCGTTCGTTTCGCGTTTGTTTTTTTCTTTTTTCGCTATCTTTTAGTTCCTTTTTCGTTTCAAATGGGAATAAAATCCAAACTAATGAGCTGCACCTGCAGAGTTTGTCGTCGGTTTTCCATACAGTGCAGTCAACATGAATGAGATGCGTCTTTGCACACTTTATCCTTTTCTTTTTTTCTTTTTTACTCTCTCGATTCAGTCTGAGATGTGCTTGATTATGATGCTTTTTATTCATCCAACGACACGATCAAAAAAACCAAAAGTTATAAAAAATATAGAAACACAAAAAGGCGATGATACCAACGAAGATTCTCAAGAAAGTCGGATACAACGTTTTCAACAATTTTCCCTCTTTTCTATCAACTGAACGCATTTTTTTCAATTTTTTATTCATTTTTATCATTACGTTGCGCTTATTTTATTTTCTTTATCTCAATATTCATCTTCATCAGTTGTAATATTCATTCACTTGTATTTTCTATATTGTCCACCACACAAAAGTCTCTTTATTTTTCATTTGTTATCAGTCTTTCAAACAAATTGCTTTCCACTCTAGTTCACAAATGTTCAATCGACATGCGGTCGCTAGTTTGTTTCTGTTGTAGTTGCTTTGTTTTGTTTGGTTTTTTTTTTTTTTTTTTTTTTTGTTCTCTTTCCTTTTTAGTCTGTGTGCGCGAGCGGCATCAATTTAATTTGCTGGTTTTTTTTCTTCTGCACCTATCTGCACAAATTTTTGAGGGAAGAAACAGAAAAAAAAAACACAATTTTTTTTTTTTAGTTAAATAAAAACAGGAAAAATTTAAATGAGCAAATTACTGAGAGATAAAATTAGAAATTGGTGACATTATCATTTCACAGAAGACGACAATGAACCAAAAAAAAAAAAAACAAAAAAAAAGAAAAACAAAAAAAAAAAAACACTGAAAAATTGGTAGTTTGTTTTGAAAACATGCAATCAGAATGATAAAATATGGGTAAAAATGTGTTGCTATTGCTGTTGTTGGTGATACAAACGAACCACGCATTTTGGTATCACGTTGAGATAACGGTCATAAAATAACAACCGACAAAATTTATCGGCATTTCGAGTCAACCTTTTAATATCACTAAAAGAGAAAAGAGACGAATAAAATACGGCCACATTTCCAATCCAACCGAGCAATACCATTAGCATTTATTATTCATTTCAACGATGTCAGTTTCGGTGATAGGTTTTTGTGCTTGGTTGTTGTTGTTGTTTTTTTTTTTCTTTTTATTTTTATTTTTACTCACTCACTCGCTCTCATACAAATACTCACACACACACACACTAAATCACTATCTCTTTTTTGCACGTTCACACTCCATTCATTCCATACTTGTCGTCCAATTTTCTTTTCACAATCATTCAGAATTATATTGCACCGTCACAATATATTCATAAGCAATCATATAATTTTATATGCATAATCATAAGGAGACGGACGACGATGATGATGATGATGATAACGACGACGACGACTACGACGATGACGAATCATCGATCACAACTTGTAAAAACACTCATTATTCAATCAAATCCAATTCGCGAGATGTACGAAAATTTACGTAATTCTTCGGTTTTTTTTTTCGTTTTTTGCTTCGCTTCTTTGATTCTTCTTCTTTTTAACGCAAATTGATTGCATGAAAAAATAGGCACATACACGCACTCGACACAACAATTCCCACTCTCGATAAGCTCAATCCACAAACTGAGAAGAGCAATCAAAAAACCAAATCGAATCGCCGTTAGCTGTTAAATTGAAATTGTCCTCGCCACTGTCAACCAACTTCAATTGCCATACAAACATGTTCGAATACATGTACATACGCTCTCAGCATGTGTATTTCAAATCAATTAAATTCATTCACAATTGGTAAAAAAAAAACCACCCGAAAAAAAAACACACACAAAACATGCAAATTTTGCATGAACGAAACAGAGATGATGGAGGATGAGACAGAGGGAGGGAGAGCGAGCAAGAGAGAGAGAGAGAAGGATCCAGAGAGAGAGAGAGAGAGAGAGAGGGGGGGGGGGATGTAAGAGAGGGAGCGAGAGAGAAATGAACCAAAATGGAGCAAGAGAGGAAGAATGATTAAGCAAAAATGTTATAGAAGAATGACGGAGATAATGAGTGCCAGAATCGTAGAGAGAGTAAAGAGAGAGAGAGAGAGAGAGAGAGAGAGAGAGAGAGAGAGAGAGAGATAGAAAGAAAGAGAAAGAAAGAGTCGAATCAAGAATGAGCAAAGGCCGTAAGTCAGAAAAAGTGTGAGAGAATTGCGATTTGTGTAGGAAGCGAAAGCAGGATGAAAAATCCAAATTCGCAATTCGGTGTGCATGCAATGGAATGGAATTCAAATCGAATTGAAATCGAATGGAATAAGCGAGAAATAATTCTCATACCCCTGGCGCATTCAAGCGTTAATAACGAAAAGATCTTTTGCCGTATCCAAATTTCCATAGCCATAAATTGACACGCGAATATTTTCGATAAAAAAAAAAGCATAAAAACACACACACACACACACATACACCAGCGGCGACAACGGCGTCAATGGTGGTGGTGGTGGTGGCGACGTCGGCGGCATCGAAAAACACCGACAGCGCACAATGCATTTGCGCTGATGAGCGCGCGCACGCCATCAAATAGAGGCGGAACAACACCATACAAAAGCCCGAAAGAAAGCAAAAAAACAAAGAACTAAAAAAACAAAAAAAAAAACAAAATAATAATAATAATAAATAAAACGTATATCTAAATTATAAATTATAGAATTGGTTTGGCTTCGCATTCAAATTGAATATTATGGTTTATCGCGCACTGTCTTTGGTTCAACCAACGATGACGACGACGACGACAACAACAATTAAATGTTAGAAAATTATGCTAAAGTACAACACGACAAACCAAATAAATGATGAATAACAAGTATAGAGAAACTGTATAAAGTAAAAAAGGAACGGTACAAAGCAAAGCAAAACTCAGCCGAGAAAAAATTTATTCAAAATTGAACTGAGAAAGAATCAGAGTGAGAGAGAGAGAGAGAGCGAGAGAGAGAGAGAGAGAGAAAAAGTGCACGCTCGAAATTATAATTTAGAAACACAAAAATCGTCATGAATCCGTATGTCAATTAAAATGTCATTTTGAATTTTGTGCTCGTGAATGGAGGAACGTTCGCGCATGTGGACTTTTCAAAGGTGATGATGATGATGATGACGGAATAAAATACGAATGAAAAAAAAAAAAAAACCAAATAAATAAATAAATATGAAATAAAATTAAAATTAAAATTACAGCAACTACAAGTCAAACTATAGATGAACAAAATGAAAAAATCCAATTTCATTTCGAGTTAATTTTGTATGCAAGACTGTGAAATGAGAACACAATAAGCAGAACAATAACAAATAAATTCACGAGAAATAGATGAAAGAGAAATACACTGACACCGAGACGAAATCAGAGCTATAACAATAATAAATAACTAAAAATTAAATATCTATATTGAATATTAATGTGCTTTTGTGAATAACTGTGTGAGAGTCGAAACAGAGTAAAACGAGAAGTGAGATGAGAAGATAAAGAGATAGAGAGCAAAAAAAAAAAAAAGAAAAAAAAATCGAACATTTTTGCTTTGGATAAATGATTTCAATTGACTGTTTCAAATTGATGAATGTGCTCGTTGTTTGGAATCGGAACAACACGATATGGACAAAGTCGCTATTCAGCACAGAAACAAATATGAATCCAAAAGAACCAATAGAGAAAAAGAGAAAAAAAAAATCCATAGAGTATTCTATTGTTGTTCGTCATTTTTCAGTTAATTGCACAGAATTTCGTGTATGCGTGTGTGTGTGTGTGTGTTCTTGTTTGAATTGGTGTTTATGTTCATTTTCATTCACATACCAATGAAAAAAGAAGAAAAAAAAAAGAAATCTGTACGATATTCTGCATGCAAATGGATTAAAAGGACAAAAATGCACACTGTGAACTGATAATTGGCCATAATACAATGTAAACATTTTTCACTCGATTTTAACTGTCTGTTCTGGCCTTGTCGTTCATTTTTCTCTCTATGAATGCATGCGTGTGTTTTTCGTTTGAATTGATAGTTTGTCGAAAATGTGTTCTCTTTGTGTTTTGTTATGTGTATATTTTAGTTTTTATTTTATTTTAATGTTTTTTTTTTTCTTTTTTTTTCTTTCTTTGTCGTTATTTTTATTTGATTTTCTTTTTTTTTTTTCCTTTTTTGTGTATGTCAGTTGAAACTGCACCGAAAACTATGGGACATGCCATTAAATAAATAATCGATTTGAAAGGAATTTTGTGTTTTTGTTTCCTGATAGCCTTGTCCATACATCCATTTGTGCTTAGCATGAGCAATATCTCACTCAAACTCCAATCTCTCACAATGATTTTTTTTTTTCTCTTCTTTTTATCTCTTTCTCATTCGCATTCTCATTCACATTCCTTTTCTCTTTCTTATCCTTTCATATCTTTTCGCTCTCTCTCTTTCTCTCTCTCTTTCTCTCTCTCTCTCTCTCTTTCTCTCTTCCTCTCTCTCTGCTCTTTTATCTCATACATTCGGATTCTTTCATTCTTTTAGTCTTATACCATCTTGCTCGTTCCATCGCAGTGGGTGTGTGTATACGTGCAAGTGTACATATTGAATGATCGTTGCATTTGGAAATTTAAACAAACAGAGAAAAAAAAGGTTCCTGCACAGAAGAGAGAAAAATAAAACGGTGCATTCTAAGATAAAGGAAAGAGAAAAGAGTGTGCTCGATAAAAAAAAAAAAGTGAAAAAGAAGAAGAAGAAAAAGAAAAAAATGTAGAGAAAATAAAAAGAGAAATACAAAACAGAATGAGCGCATATATAACATTGAAACGGATGAGTTTCACATACCAAACAAATTAGCAATAGAAGTGAATTTTCGAGTAAAACACAGAAAATAAAATACGAAAAACGAGAGAACATGCAGAGAATCCGAAGAACGGCTGCAACATCAACAATAAACCAAAACACAACGGCTTGCACAAGCGAACCAAGTACACACAGATACAGACACATACAAATACAAACACATAATACCAGTAAATTGTTTGCCTGCGATGTATATGCAATGGCAAATGAATATGAAAAAGAAGTGAAGAGAAGAGAAATAAAAAAGGAAAATATAACAGAATCTATCTATATCGATAGATAGAAATATATGAAAAAGAATGAAGGAATAAACGACAGGGGAAAGATAAAAATGAAGAAGAAGAAGAAGAAGCGACCAGAAAAGATAAGATTTTCTAAAGAGCGCATAAAACACAATAAAAAAAAATTATCTCTCAGTCGGTGAGTACATTGTGAGGAAAACGGCACACAAACTCACACAAACAGCACGCAGTATATCGAAGTGACGAAGGAACAGAAAGGAACAACATCACCATCACCACCAACAGCAACAATAATAACAATAACAAAAATTATTATGAAATAAATGCCAAAGCCATTGAGCACCATGGAATGGTATGTGCAGAGTGTGTGCACAGTGTGTGTGTGTGTGTGTGTGTGTTCATTATTTGGATCGAAACACATGTATGACGCATATGTATTAATATACATGCGTCGAAAACTGCATTATATTGAAAAATTCACAACTCAACAAAATGAATACGAGCCAAACCAAAAGAAAAATTTAGACAAAAGAAAAGACAGCAAAGGAAAGCTGTGTGTTGGCAAAAAATAAAATAAAAATAAAAATATAATATGTTTCATTATATCCAAATGGAAAGATGTTAAATTCAAACGAGAGAAAGAGAAAGAGAAAGAGAGAGAGAGAGAGAGAGAGAGAGAGAGAGAGGGAAGAGATAGTGAGAAGGTCTGAGAGGAAGAGAGATGAATAAAGAGAGAAACAGAGAGAGCAAGCCAGAGAGCGAGAGAGGGAGAGGGAGAGCGAGAGCGAGAGGGAGAGCGAGAGGGAGATCGAGAGGAAGAATAATAGAGATTGAGTGAAAGAGCCTCCAAGAGTTGAATAAGTGGAAAAGAGTGCGAAAAAAGAACAGCCTGATGTTGAAAGACGAATAAAAAAAAATCCAATGAAAAGAACAGAAAAAAGTCCAAATTGAAATGTGAAGGAAAAAAAAAAGTACGTCAAGCGATAGCCATTGGAGGCGAGAGACCAAAAGCCGCAATGCGAGTGAATGGCATTGAACACATTTTCATTTTTCAACTGGTCCTGCTCGTCTCTCATGCACAAAATAAAAACCAACGAATCCTACTACAATCGGCAATAATACAGCATCGATTTGGAAACTGGATTGAAAATCGATGAATTTCGGTTTTTCACCGCCGATAGCTACATATAAATGTTAAAAGAGAGTTGAAAAAAATTTATGGAAAGAATGGAATGGATGTAGAGAAGAAGAAACAAAAAAAAAAAAACAATCGGCTCATATGTACAATCAGAGCCAATAAACAAAAAAAAAAAAGAAAAAAAAAGAACACATGTACATTGAATGGAATGGAAAGGAACGCATATCAGGCTGACTGCAATAATGCACTGAATCAATGCAAGATATATTCTACACACCGGCCCGAGTGTGCATCGATTTTCAATTGAATCGATCAGTTTGCCGTATGTGTTATATAGCGCAGAAAGGTGAACAGTGATTCAATGTTCTTCGTTGTTGAATTATTTCGTTCTTGTTATTTTTCTGCTTCTTCTTCTTCTTCTTCTCCCTCGTCGTCGTCGTCGTCGTCGTTTTCGTATAAATTTTCGTTTTTTTTTTTTTTTTTTTTCATCTTTCTTTCATTTTGATTCCATTCTTTTCAATTGAATTTTTCGTTTTTGTTCACTATTCCGTCTTTTCTGTGCTTGTCGCTTAATGCCAAGAGTGCTGCAAGAGAATGGAGTGTATGTGCTGCCTTTTTCTTCTTCTTTTCCATTCTTTTCTACCATCCACTGTCGTTCATTAGCTCGTTAGTTATTTTCTACGGACGGTGTGTAGGCAAAAAAAAAAAAAAAAAGAAAAAAAAAGACTGTGAATATGCTTGGCAGTAATAACAACAGCAGCATTAGCGGCAGCAACAGCACAAATACAATACGTGTAGAAGGAGCGAACAAAAAGCAGAAAAACGAATGGACAGAAACAGATAGAGAGTGAAAAAAAAAACACGCAGGGAAAAAAATACACTGAAATA
Source organism: Resseliella maxima (assembly GCA_029041755.1). Classification (NCBI taxonomy): domain Eukaryota; kingdom Metazoa; phylum Arthropoda; class Insecta; order Diptera; family Cecidomyiidae; genus Resseliella; species Resseliella maxima. Next base: position 128,414 of record JAQOWM010000194.1, read on the forward strand.
ACATCATTGAAATAATAAATGTGGATGATTGATTCTTTCTTCATTTTCAAAAGCGAACAATAAAGAGAACGCGACACAACAGAACAAGAGATGATGAGAAGAGATGAATAACAAAAAAAAAAAAAAAAAAGTATCGAATTATAATAATCAGCGGATTAAACATATATAAATATTCCTTTTAATAATTTTCGATTCATATTATTGTTGTTTCATTGCTTGAGAACATGCCGATGAGAGATGTTGACTAAATACTCCCTCTCACTCGGGCTCTCGTTCTATTTCTCTCGCTCTCGCTCTCTCTCACTCTCTCTCGCTCTCTCTCACTCTCTCTCGCTCTCTATGGCTTGCGCTTTGATTCTTTCTCGATCTTGCTCTTTCTCTTTCTCTCGCTCGCTCTCCTTCTCAATCTCTTTCTCTCGCTCGCTCTCCTTCTCAATCTCTTTCTCTTGCTCGCTCTTTCACTCAATCTCTCTTTCTCTCTCCCATTTTCACCTCTATCATCCAATTCAATTGAAAGATGTCGAGAGGAATCACACGAGAGGAAACAGAAAAATTTATAAAAAAAAAAATCAACAGACAGAAAACATAAGCAACAGCCATTCTCTTGAAGTTTTTATTGATTTGTTTTCTTCTTCTTTTTCGCTTATTTAGTTGTTTTTTTTTTTTCTCTATATTTTGTTGTCCAATTTCTTATTAATTCAACACACAAAATATTTTGATTAATTTTTCTATGTTTCATTTTGAATGGTTATCGAAGCGTGTTTTTCTGAATTGCCTAATAATTTCCATTTGGTATATTGCCGATATATAGATTGATGGGTTTTATGTGATCGCGAACAAGCGAACTCGATGAAGGAGTAAATGAGCGAGCGAGCATTGAGCTATTAAGCGGTTCGTTTTCTATGACGACAACACACAGAGCACACACAGAGTGATCAACACGCTGTTTCTTTCTTTCATGTTCCTCATGTTGTTGTCGATGTCGTATTCTTTCTTTCTTTTTTCTATTTTTTTTTTTTTTTTTGTTTTGTTTTGTTATTGGTCATTGCATACAATTTTTACTATGAATTGGGTGATTAACCGTGTTCATTTTGTTGCGCTTATGATTGTGATGATGAATATATGGCCATTCATTTGGTTCATTGGGAAGTTGTCGAACGACCGTTCTCTCATTTCGTCAAATTCATTTTTCTAGCTTTAATGTGATTGAGTGTGTCGCGCGTGAACGACGATTCCAATATTATATTATGTTATATTATATTATATGATATTTTGTTAGTGTACGCGCCCGTTTGCTCTTTTCTTTATGGCTTAGACTCGTCAACAATTTCGTTATTATTATTGTCATCTAGTTTTATTTTATACTTTTTTTTCTCTCTCTCTCTCTCTCTCTCTCTCTCTCTCTCTTTCTCTCTCTCTCTTTCTCTCTCTCTCTTTCTCTCTCTCTCTTTCTCTCTCTCTCTTTCTCTCTCTTTCTCTCTCTCTCTCTTGCTTTCGCCCTCTCTTGTTGTTCTTGTTGTTGTTGTTATTATTTCCTTTCGCTTATTGCTTATTGCTTATGTTATTGTTTGTGTACGCTTGGTCGACTGTTATATTCGGGCATTTTTATGACCCGCCGTTTTCTCCACTCAATTTTATTCCGAAAAGGAAAACCATTCAGTCGTTGATTAGTTTGGGCATTGGAATGGGCAATGGGCAATGGTCTGACAATATTCAAAACACTCGCATTTTGTTCGCTCATTCGCTTACTAACTCAATCGCTTTCATTCATTCACTCACTCACATTTCAATAATATTCTTATTCACATTTATTCTTCTCACATCGCTTATTCTCATTCTAATTTCTTTCTCTTTTTTTCATTCAATCCGCCACCACACCACAAATTTATGTGCACGCATTATTTCGATGCATGGCTATTCATAGAATCATTTCCTGAACTTCTCATGGTATGTTAAATTATGCATATGTCCCGTGGTAAAAATAAGAAATAAACACACTTTGAAACGGTGTGCGTCTCCCAATTACTGACTGGTGTGGCAGCCGAAACCGTATTCAAAATCGGAAAAAAAAAAAAAATAAACGAAAAAAGAAAAGAGCAAGCAAGAGCAGAAGTGAGTGAGCGAAAAAGAGTGGATGGAATGAATCGTGATGAGCGAAAAGCAAGAGTGAAAAGAAAATTGACGATTCATTCGGGCGAGGAAGAAAGTCTCGTACGACGAGGGCTTTAATTACACAATGAAAGAATGAATGAAGCGCGCTCGTGTGTTTGAGAGAGAAAAACCGACTGAACAATGATTGAAAAGTTAGAAAAAGAGAGAAAGAAAGATCAAAACGAAAAAAAAAAAAAAAAAAATATGCCAGGGTAGAATTGCGTGGTTTTCCTCGATGTTTATGATGGTGTCAATGATTGCGCTTTTGCGATTTCGCTGAAAAACCATTTCCTACCCTTCGTTAAAAATGTGAATAGAGAAGAGTGCCGAACATAGAAACACGACATAAACTACAGAACAAAATGAAGAGAGAAAACAAAAAAAAAAACAACAACAACAACATAACACACATATAATATATAAATCGAACTCAAACGACAGCTTCTAATGAACAGAAAATGAGAAAGTGAGAGAACGGAAAAAAATGAAGCGCAATAAATTACAATTTACTCTTTTCTTTGAATAAATTTGTTATTTTTTTTCCTGTTCGTTCCTCTCTCTCTCTTTCTCTCTCTCAGTCTCTTTTTCTCACTCGTTCTTTCTCTTTCTCTCGTTGTGTTATATTTACACAAAATGTGTGTGTTTTTTATAAAAAAAAAAAAAAGTTTTTCGTTTGGAATGGAAAATGATGACAGGAAAAGCAAAAAGGAAAAAGAAACTTGAGCAAAGTGACAGACTAGCACCACCGCAGTCAGCGCAAACATTGTCACGCTGATTCACCAAGGAAAATTGGTCGACAAAATGAAACAAGAAAATAAGAGGAAGAAGAAGAATAAGAATAAGAAGCAAGAAAAGATAAAAAAAACACACACACACACACAAACTACGAATAATGAGAGGAGACGACGATGAAGAAAAATAACAAGAATGAAATGAATCGAAGAAGAAAAATAAGAAGAGGAACAAATCAAACACACACATTTTATCGCATTTTCTTGGTGTGTTTTTCAGTTTGTTAGATCGTTTTTAGAATTTAGACGAAATAGATAAATTTATTTGATTTGATGGTTCCTTGTGCGGGAAACTAAAGAGAGAAACTTTCTTCGACAGTTTATCTATATCTATCACCGAGTAAAATGCTCATATATGTTAATATATTGCGTTTGAAGTGTGTTTCTCTTGTATATATTTTTTCTTTTTACTGTATTTTTCTGTTCGGAAAAAGGGAGTAGGCCAAATGCGATATACACATTGAAACTGACAACTTGTGCTCTTTCTCTATCTCACTGTGTGTGTGAGTGTGTGTGTGTGTGGTGTGTGTGTGAGTGTGTGTGTGTGTGTGTGTTTGTGTGTGTGCATATCAACGATGATAATGATGAGAGAACAACATCGATAGCGCCGAAAAACTCCATAGAGCTATTGATGTTGAGTGGAAGAAAGAGAGTGAGCGAGTGAGTTAACGAGTCACAACGAATGAGTAAAAGAGCTAAGGGAGGAAGTGAACGAATGAATGAGCGAGTGAGTGAAAACTGCAAAAGGAAAAACACAGAGTAACTGATGAAATGAGCATTAAACATACAAATAGAGGTATTTTGTTTTCGGTGGTGCTCTTTTTCCAATGGTGTCTTTTTCTTTCCCTTTTTCTCTCTCCCTCTCTCCCTCTCTCTCCCTCTCTCCCTCTCTCTCTCTCCCTCCCTCTCTCTCTCTCTCTCTTCTCATCCTTCGTTCATGTTGATACTGTTGGTTTTTTTTTTCTTCTCTACTCTTCAACGTTTTTTCAATTTTTATTTTTACGTGTGTCGTGTGTATTATTTCGTTTATCTATTTTTTTTTTTTTTTCTTTCTCTTCTTCGAAATGACTCTCTGTATAGTCTCAACGACAGAAAAAATAACGAGAAGAAGAAAAAAAAAAAACGAAAAGAGATACGACCCGACTGCGTAACACAATCTCCTCCATGGTATGAGCATGTTGTGCAAGCAGCTTGAAGAACAGTGAATGTACACACACGAAACGTATGTTGAAGGATATGGCCAAATAAGCCATAAAGTGGATATAGTATGCTGAGTTCGGATAGATTATTGAAAAATTATATTTTCTATGGTTTCGGATGATGTGTTATTTGTTTAGTTAAGTTGGTTTTTTTTCTATCTTTCTCTCTCTCTCTCTCTTTCTCTCTGTTTGTTTCAACTCCTTCTAATTTGTGTATTTTTTCTGTGCCATTTGCCCCCACATGCTGGCTCTCAATCACTCAATCGTTCTCTGTCTCACTTGGCTCGTTTACACTCCATAGTCAATTGGCTTGCATTCGATTTGTTTCGTGTTCGAAAGTACACATTTTTCGTTCATCGTTTTTTTTTTTTTTTTTTTGATAAACACAGACGATGAGTGAAGACTAGAGAGCGGAAAAAAAATACACAAAGTTTTTTCTTTTTTTCTTTTTTTTTTTCTCTTCTCGCTTAAATGTTTATATGCCACGTCTGGGTCGCGCGGGTTGTTTGTATTTACGCATATTCAAAACCATAAAGAATGAATGTATACATTTATTTTGTGTATATTCCCAAAGTGTGATTGCAACGCCCGCAAAATACTATAACGCATAAATGTAAACATTTTATACATATAAATAAATGTTATTTCATCGTCGTCGTCGTCGTCGTCGTCTTCTTCTTCTTCATTTTTACATCTTTCTGTTTATATTTCATTCGATTTCGTTTCGTTTCATTTTGCCCTTTTCTCATTCTCTCGAGAAACGGGCGAAAAAAAAATTCATGCATTTTAATGTGCGTTTTTTTTTTTTGTTTTTGCTCTCTTCCAACGATAATCATCGTATGCAATTATCGAAGATTATGTGCTTGTAGCTATGGTGCACCGTGCAATCGGTGCTATGAAATGGATTTTGTACATTTCGTTCTAGGCCGAATAAATTTTGTGCCAGATGAAGCAGGAGGTGAAGTGGGTGAGGTAAAAGGCAATGGAAATTACGAAAACCAGGGGGCAGAGATGGACAGACAGAGATAGGAACAGTCAGAAAGAATAAAAAAGGAAGAAAGAAAGAGAGATATGAAGGGAGCAAAGGGCGAAGAAGTACGAGAATAGAATAAGAGTAAGTGGAAAAATGCGTTAAACAGCAACAGAAGAGACGAAATCGAGAGCTGATGAAAAAAAAAAAAAAAAAAAAAAACAAGAGGAAAAGCATCGAAAAAAACGAATGCAAGCATGATTGGCATAGAGAAAGAGACAAGAAATTAAAAATACTTGCTAAAGAAAGAGAGAGAAAGAGAGATAGCAAAAGTGCGGGCACTCCAGTGGTTCAAATTCTACATCATAGTCTAAAGCCTCCAAAATCTTAATATATACGAATACATCACGACTGAAGGTTGAACGGCAAATGCAATGCGAATAGAAGCACAAACAAGCTCGAATAAAATAAGAAAAAACGAAACATTTAACAAGAACAAGAGAAGAGAAAGACCAATATCAAACAAAAACCAAATGAGAAAAAACAAAGGAATTGGGAATAGAAGATGGAAACATTTCTAATGTATACAATCATCGCACATATTCATTAAAAAATCAACAACGCACAAACAGTAAATTCCTTTTACAATCGATGAGAATTGAAATAAATATAAACTATAAAAAGAAGAAGAAGAAGAAGAAGAAGCAGCAGCAGCAGCAGCAGCAGCAGTAGTAGAAGGAAAAAAAAATAAACTAGGGAAAAAATATAAACGAGAGAGAAAAAGATTGAATTGAAAATGAAAAAGCGAAGCAAAAACGAAAAACCAAAGAAAAAAAAAAAAATCGAGAAAATAAAAACAAAACGAGAAAAAAAAAATTATATATGTTGAAAAAGAGAATGAAATAAGAAACAATAAACGCATCAGTGGCGGCGGCAGTGGCGGCGGCGTTAAAAGAGAGCGTGTCTTTCAATACCGCCTATGAAGATATGCATGTCGCTTCGATCATTCACTTTGCTTCAAATCGCATTCATAATAGCCTATTATTTTAATAGTTAACGTTGATTCACATTAATCGATCGTAAATGAATTTTTCGAATCGAAAATGGGTATTGCAACACAACAAAGAGCAAGCGAGGGCAATAGCAAGCAAGCAAGCAAGCAAATGAACATCATGACAACAACAAATGGATTCAAAAATGCATATCGAGTATATGCACAAGTGAGGCTCGATTTTGTGTTCGCTCATTTCTCACTCTTGTCAGTTCTCTCGTTCGCTCTCGCCATTGCTCTCGCCTTTTCTCTCTCTTTCCCTTTCGCTCTTTATATTGAATCCTCTGATTATTATTATTGTTATTATTATTATGTGCGCGCGCTCTCTCTCTCTGTGTGTGCTCTTACAATACCGTGCTATGTGCTGTGTGATATGCTGTTGTATTATGTGTTGCACAAATCAATTGCATATTTTTGTATTGAAAACGCTAAGAATGTAATAGCCGTGTGCTGCATCGAAAACGATGCCGAGATTGAAGCCAATGAGTGCATCAATATTGGCTTATTTGTCAACTTGATTCGTTAGCCAGTTTCGAAACGTAATCTTAATTTTTTTTTTTCTCTCATTCTTCTCTCTATCTCTCTCTCTCTCTCATTCCATCTCTTTTGCTCATCAGTTCCCTGCATTTCAATCATTTGCACACTTACTCGCTCACTCGCTATCTATTTCCAATTTATCGATCTTTGTGGCTCTTCTCATGCGGTTATTATATGTATATATAAACTTTTAGCCGTTCACTCCCCGTGACAACTCTTCCAGATGACTAAATCAAATAATATGTTTTTCTTTTCAAATATGATCTTTGCAACTTGAAACTCTAACGTCTCGCTTTTGCTATTCGATTGATTAAATATTTGGCTTTCATACTTATTTGACTTGTGTGTGTGAGTGTTTGTGTTTGTGTGCATGTATCTCTAAATATTTTTCGTCGTCAATTTCAACTTTTTCTTTTTCTGTTTTTTTTTTTTTTTTTTTTTTTTTACTCTTTGATTTCTTGTTGTTGTTTTTGGATCTGTGTATTTATAAATAAAAAAAAAAAAGAAGAAAAAAAAAAATTGTTTCTTCGGATTCCGTAACCGATTTTTATTTTCTTCTTTTCCATTCTGTTTACGTTTGAACTAAAAGAGATCTCAGGTCAACAAGAAGCAGTGGAAAAAACAACAAACGTTTTATAAAAGTCGCACTCGAAAATTGTACTTGAAGCAAAGCGATGAACCGATTCCAATGAAATAACAAACGATATTCCAAATGATTGTTTTTCTTGCATTGTCTCTACTTGTTTATCGCATTTAAGTTTTCTTCTATTTATTTTTATTTTTTTTCTTGTTCGTGTGTATGTTTGTTGTTTTTGTTCTTCGTCAATCCATCGCTGTCTTACTCATTCTCTAAATGATTCCTCAGTCTTCTTCTCCCCCTCATGCACAATTCCTCATTTTCAGTCCTTTGATTTTGTATCTTGTTATAGATTCAAATGGTATGATGAAGATGATGATGGTGATGAATTAAACATGCAAACGGTACCCACAAACAATCCACACTCAATCTGCACACACAAAAGCACACACACACACACACACACACACACACACACGAATACACACATAACATGCACATCGTTTTCTCCCTGTCGCAATCAATAGTTGAATAAATTTACCGAATGGCGTTTGCCGTTTTCCGAATTCGATTCACACAAATCTTTTGCAAACACACTGGATTTAATGAACTGTGTCGGCTCGCAAACAATATGCAGATAAATGGAGCAATTGAAAATACGGATAGAATGTAATAAAGATAGAGGAAACGAGAGGGAGAATGACGAATGAGAATTAGAGAGAAATGATATTGAGCGCGCGTTGCAAAGAAGTCAACGAAATGTTTGGAAAATAGGAAATTCAGATTGAGAATGAATGAGAGAGTTAGAAAGAAAGAGAGAGAGAGAAAGAGAGAGAGAAAAAAAAGAGAGAGAAAGAGAGAGAGGGAGAGAGAGAGGGAGAGAGAGAGAGAGAGAGAGAGAGAAGGAAAGAGAGAGAAAGAGAGAGAAAGCGAGAGAAAGAGAGGGAGAGAAAGAGAAGGAAAGGAAAGGAAGAAAGAAAGAGAGTGAGAGGGAAAGTGAAGAAAGAAAAAAAAAAAAAAAAAAAGAAAGAGAGTGTGCGAAAGAGAAAGAAAATAAGAATGAGAGCGAGAGCAGTGGCGGATACCGAGTAGCAACGAATTTGCTAAAAACTTATGAGAAAAACCTTCGGCCCCTTGTTCTTTTCTTTATTCTCCTTTGCAAAATTGCACTGACTTACGTGATACGGTCGTTACGATTTGGCTATTGTTATTCGATGGTAACGACTACAATGACTTCGGCGACGACAACGACGATGACGGCGACGATGACGATGACGACAACAACAAAAACACTAACGTCAATGGTGTTTGTGTATAAATCAAACAATGAATGATTACAATTTCATATTTCATTGATGCAAATAAATCCATGGCAATATAAATCAGTGCACGATTCAAATCGATATGGCTTCTTAGCTTATGCATTAGCATATATATATATATATATATATATACAGATAAATGTACATACACATAGAGTTCTTATGTTTAAACACACATCAGAGACATACAATTGGTTCCATTGGCCGACCAAATGCAAATTATATTTCACTGAATTGAATATGAAATGAACACAAGAAGACTACCGAAATGGCAAAAATCGAAAGAGAAAGAAAAACGAATTAGAAGAAAATACGCACAGAAGCAACAGCAGCAGCGGCAGCAGCAAAAAGAAAATGATATTGCGGCCATCCACTATAAAATACAATGGTCATGCCAAAGCATATACACTATGGTATTTTACGATTTGTTTTCGTTTATTGAATTTGCTCATATTTTGTCCCTCAAATGAATGTTCAAACAAAACAAAACTCTCAAACCGAAACTATAAAAAATGAACCGAAACATAAAAATCAAAACACAAACGATAGAACGATTCAATTGTACGACAACGTTTTTTTTTTTTTTTCTTTTTTTTCCATTCATCGACGAAGATGTGAAAATCGACGAAAAAAGAAAAAAAAAAACATAGGAAATTTCTCTTGAATTTAAATTGTGACTGTCGAATATAGTCTCTCACACGAATAAGAAAAACCGAACCGATTTTTCATTCTTGGCTACACGATTCTCTGAGTACGAAAGAAGAAAAAACAAAAAAAAAAAAAAAAAAAAAAGAAAACATATCTCGAGCAACAGCAACGAGTGAAAATTGATGAATACATTTGCTTTGATATTTCATCCAAACACAAATTTCTTATTTTTCTTTTCTTTTCATTTTTATATTTTTACCAATATTTTACCGATTCTGAACTCTATCAGTGATGAACTACTATGTATCAATGATGAACTGTATCAATGTTAAACTAAATCAATATTTTGTTGATTTTTCTTATTTTGTAAACTCCACATATCACACTCACATTTTAATGAACAATTTTTTTTCTTGTTCTCACTTCTTCTTTCTTTTTGCTCTTCTTTAAATGGCTTTAATTTTTTTTTTTTTTTTTTTTTTGATTTCTTTCTTTCTCTAACTTCATTCAATTAAAATCCAATTTATAAACTGCACTTTAAATGTAAATGGCACAAAATCGTACACATTTCTTTTTATAAAATTTGATTAAAATTGGTTTTCTTTTTGGTTTTTTTCGGTTTTTTGCAGTTGTTTTTGTTTTTGTTTTTTTTTTTTTTTTTTTTTAAACTAAACAACACGAAATTAAAACGAATTGCATGGAAAAATAAACAAAAATTTGAACTCAAAACTCAAAACACAATGTATGTAGTATTTTCAAAACGTCTCACTGTTCTAGCCTCTCTCTGTATTGCAGAGTCGACGATTCGGAGGTACATGAATGTTGCCTGTTTTGAAAATGGACACTAACTGCTGATGTGTGTTGTACATTGACTTGTGGCGGCCATTTTAAAATTGGAAATATATTAGGAATGGTATTATTTTACTTTTTTCTTCTTTTCTCTTTTGGCCAAAGCAACAATACATACATACATTGAATAACAATGCATGCATACATACAACTATATTCATAGCATTCCAATTGAATTCATACGCATCGCGCACAGATACAAATATCACAATAAATGTGTAGTTGTGCGTTTTATCCAATTTCTTACATGCACACATACACACATACACACACACACACACGCAAAGTTATCGCTTTGGATTATACGCTCAATTCGATGTATATTTATAGATACGGGCGTATGTGCTGCAACAATGTAGTTGTAATATTTTGTTGATGATTGAAACGATGCATTGCACTGAAGACAAGGAAAATGCTGTGCGTGCGCTTTATGAATATATATATTTATATATATATATGTTTATACACATACACACGAGCACGCATTGCTCACACATTCAATGTGCGCCTCATTCAAGAAAAAAAAACAAAAAACAAAATATACCTTGCATATCGAATCTTCGTACACGATGAACGAACATACCAAATGGAATTGAACATTTTTGTTTCGAATTTTTTCTCTTTCGCTTGCGCTCGCGGTCGTGCTCGATCTTTCTTTTTTTTCTCACCCGCGCTCTCTTTCTTTCTCTCTTCTCTCTCTCTCTCTCTCTCTCTCTCTCTCTCTCTCTCTCTCTCTCTCTCTTCATTTCGCACTCTTTCTTCTTTTTCTCGCTTTCGGCTAATTTTTACTCTTTCTCTCGCCCTTTTTCTCATTCGCTGTCGCCTTCTTTGAATCCTTCTCTGAATCCTTCTCTTTCTCTTTCTCTTTCTCTTTCTCTTTCTCTTTCTCTTTCACCATTGCTTTCTCTACAATGCATTTCGGTACTTAATCATCATCCAAATGGCGCTGAAAAAAAAATAAAACTGTACAGAGCCTAAAATCATAAACATTGCACAAAATTCATTAATTTGTAACTTAAGAGCTTAACTGAAACGAATAAAAATGAAAACCAGTTCAAAATTGAACCCTCTCTACTTGTGATAATGGCATTCATAAATCCCAAGGGGAAAAAGTGTAAATTGCATATTGATGTGTTTACATATGTCATATTTTGTTATTTTGTTATTTGATTCAAAAAGGGGAACAGATGTATATTACAGTCTCTGTTTTTCGGCATTCACCGTTTACCATTTATACTGATGATTAACTTTGGCATGAATTGAAACACCGAATTTCATGTATGCGTTTTTACTCTAGTTTGTGGACTTGCCTTTGTATGTATCACATACACACTTACTACATACATGTTCTCTTCTTCGTTTTCTTCTTCTTCTTCTTCTTCTTCTTGTTCTTCTTGTTCTTTTTTTTTCTTTTTTCGTTTCCATTTTTATTGAGAATTTTGCGTTTGTATGCGCGCACCTTAACCATCTCGAAATGGTTTTAAATCGCATTCTTTATGCTTTTGTGGCTTAACGGTTATGCTATAATCACGATTTGCCATGCTATGGTTAGGTGCATATACATGAACAAAATGATACAATATGCTGGCTGCAAGACAGAGCTAAACTGTGTAGGAGTCAGCGCCATGCATATCAACGCATTTTTTCTCATCATCCATCATCCAACAACTGACATTTTATGGGCACGGCCGCTACAAAACTTCTGCCATTCTTTTATTCCATGTGTTTTTTTTTTTTTTTTTTTTTTTTATTTATTTCTTCACACGGATTTTTATATCGTTTATAATTCTTCTGTTTTATTTTTTTTTTTTTTTTTGGCAATTTTCTTACTCACACCAAACATATGCGCTTCATACTAAATGGGGGAGAGAATTGTTTCATTGATTTTCTTATGGACAATTTCTAAGCGGAAATTTTTGTTTTAAGGAAATGCTTTACAAATTGAAAACTTTTTTTTTTTTTTTTTTTTTTTTTTTTTTTATTGAGATTCAGAAATTTCGAATTCTTAAAGAATATGACAACATTTTGACGAATTTAAAAAAAATTAATGAAATTTACATTTTTCATTGAATAAAATGTGTTTGATCTTCAGGACATTTTTTTTCGAACTTCATTGCTTCAAAATATTCTTAGGTTTTCTTTCCTTTTCTTTTCAAAAAAAATTTCAAGTTTTGTTTTTGCCATTTTTCATAAAATTTTCCAACAATTTTTTCATTTTTCCAACGATTTTCTCATTGTTTCAACATTTTTCCAAATTTTTCAACATTTCCTTTAAATTTGTTCTTTTTTATCGTAAAAAATCATTTTTTATCAATTTCTCTATTTTTCTCAATTTAGATTTTTTTTTTTTTTTAATTTCAAAATATTTTTGTATTTTCTCATTTTGCATAATTCTAAAATTCGAAAAAAATCAAATTCCATACGAATGTTTCATTTAATCAAATACGTTGTTTTAATAATTCAAAAAATTGTATTAAATTGAGTTGTCATATTTCATAATGTCGAATAATTGGATAATTGAGATGTCAATTGGAAGTTGAAACAGACGCGCGGTTGATTTGAAAAAAAAAAAAAAAGAAAAAACTGTTCGAAAGTTCAAAAGCTGTATACATATTGAAAGAAACAACTGTTCGACAATTTGACAGTCGATGTGTTTTGGGCATGGCACGATTTTCAATGAACATATGAGTATGTTTGTGTATGAAATTCGTTGTGCATATGTGTCTATGTAAAAGCTTTGAATGTTTTGACATTTTAATGTTTTAAATCTTAAATCGCTAACCGTTTCTTTTTTTTTTCTCTCTTCTGTCGTACAGTTTACATTCGGCACAAATAGAGGGCAATGCGAATCAATGTGCGGTATTGAGTTATGGTTTGAAAATGTCATATTTTGTTTCGAAACAAATGGTTTTTTTTATATATATGATTTGTGTGTTTGTACTTGATATACAATTATTTTATTTGTATGCATTGGTATTTACGTTGTGTTTCTCCTTTTTTTTTTCTCTTTCTCGTTTTCATTTCATATAAATTGCTTTATACAATAAAGTTGAAGTTGAAAGAAAGCCACACATGTTTTCCTACAATAACGCGTAAAATAAAATTGTTGTGTATGATAAATTCGTTTATTTGTTTTTTTTTTTCGGTGTGTTTTGGATAATACAAATCGTGAAAGTAAAATTGCTTGAAAATTCGATAAATGAGCAGAAAAATTTGGTGATTTGTTTAGTAATTTTTCGGTCATTTTCGATAAATTGTGTTGCCATCATTTTCGATTCGATGCAGTATGTGATTCCAACATGACATTTACATTCATATGAAAGAACTATAGAGAAAAAGAAGAAGAAGAAAAATGAGTGAAAGAAAAAAAAAACAACACAACAAACCAAACCAACGAATAAACGTCGAAAGAAAAACAAAGTCTGACAAACATTTTTTCTTTTTTTTTTCTTTTTTTTTTTATTCTTTTATGAATAAGAAACAAGAATGAATATTTCTGAAACTGAATAAAATCAAACAATAAAATCAACGACACGCACGCATATCGTGCAATTTTGGAACTTTTGTTGGTGAGAGTGTGAAAAATAAGAAACAACAATTGAACGACGTGATCAAGTGAGAAAGCGTCAAAAAGTGAAAAATAAAAGAAAATAAAAGAGAAAATTCTCTTTTGCAATTTTTGGTGCAAGTGCAATTCTCTGATGTGGATAAAATCGACCACAAACAGTGGAAAAGATAAAATTATCTAAAAGGAAAAAGAAGAAAATACAGATCATTCAATTAATCATTTATTTTTTCATCTTCCTTTCAAAATAATGCACTGAAATAAACATCAGACGTACAGCACAATCAAAGTGAAATTATAAAGTGGAGAAAAAGCAAATACCATCAGATATATACAAGATTGCCAGAAGAAAATGTCGTTGCAAAATATTTTATTCTATAAATATAATTATCACGAGTTGTTTTGAAAAACCGACAAATACAGGAGAAAAAGTGAGAGAAAGAGAAAGAAATACAAACGCCGACTATTATCGTTGTGATAAAATGCGCTGTAGTTTTTGGAAATTTATTTGATTCATTTGTTCATTACATTTTGCCGGATTTTTGCGGACCACTTTTTGTTTTGATTTGTTTTTGTTTTTTTTTTATAGAACATTGTCCTTTTCATTCTGTTTATTGCCATTTGCAACAGTCGTTAGTCGTTAGTCGTCAGTTGTACATACATAGAGAGAGAGATATTTGGTCATCAATTGCATATGGACATTGAATCATTTTGCACAAAAACACTCTTCGAGCTATATAACACAAATCGAAAAAAAACCACTTGAACACATTACGTTTTCGTTTTTTTTTTTTTGTTTTTTGCTTTTGTTTGTTCGGTTTGCAAAAGGGCGCCTTTTTTTTGTGTAGTCAAGCCTCAGTTGTGTCATAACTTAGAAATTCGTGAACAGTGCTACAATAGATAGAATAAAACACGCATTAAATGAACGATATTTTGTATATCGTTTGCGTGGAATAGAAAAAGATAAAGAGAAAAACAGACTGTGTGATTAAAAGAGAGACAGACAAAGTAAAACCACAAGAGCGAACGAAATAGTGATAAAATACGAACGAAGGCAAAGACAAGAAAAAAAAAAAAAAGAAAATCATAAAAATCAAGGCAAGTATGTATGGTCACATGTGATCTCAATGAAATTGATATTCGATCAGTTTTGCGTATTAAGAAATGTATTTGAATGTCTGAATGAAGCATTTGGTTATTACTTAAGCAACTTAATTCTCATCGCATGACAAGCAAAATGTCATTGAACATTAGTTCTACGTTATTTTTTCTTTCCATTTGTTGTTGTTGTTGGTTTCATTCTTCTGGATGAATATGAAGGGGATAAATATGTGACAAATTTCAATTGCATTTTCAATCAAATTGATTATTTCAATCAATTGATTGCATTTGAGGAATAAAACAAAGAAAAAAAACAAAAAACAAAAAGATTTTTAAAAAAATTTGGCGAAATCATTTGTTTTTGTAATTTGTTGAAATTATTGATTATTAAGAAATGATTGAAATCAACAATCACATATGATTTACCCCTTGTTGTTCGATCTTTGGAATTGACAATTCTCATTCTTCGGCTGAATGATAATTAATTCATGATGATTCTTTTGCTTTTTCGGAAATATTCGTTAAAATTGAATTTCTTTTTCGTTTATTTTCCATAGAAAGAGTGTGTTATCTTGGTAAACTGCAGTGAACCATAGAAAAGACACTGGCAAAGTGCCGCAGTATATCGTGGTAATCACAATCATCGTTGCCACCGTCGTCGTCGCTGTCGTTGTCGTCGTTGTCGTCATTGACACTGTCTCTGTTTCAAAAATATTGAAGGCCATAAACTGACACTTATACACATATAGATTAAACCATATACACATCAAGATTATACCAACAATTTACACATTCAAAATTCAGTGGTACATGCCAAATTATTGTGCCAATCAATACAAAAGCAAAATATCCGCATCAAATCAATTATAATACGGCTACAAAATGGGTAACGGCCAATATAAACACGGTAATCAACGGCATAAATCTCATCCAAATATCGCCTCAATCAATCGCAAAGCATCAACAAGTAAGTCAATGTTTTAATTTTCTTCTTTTTTTTTTGCAATTTTTTTCTTTCCACTCGCCCAATGAAAATTAGTTCCGTCGTCCGTTTTTTTTTTTTTTTTCAATTAATTTTCTTTTTCATATCAACAAACTTAATGCAATCAAATATTTGAAATAAACAAAAAGGTCCATCATTTTTATTGCGTTGTTTACTAAATGACTTGCATTCATACTCGTTTTTTATTGACAATTTTTTGGGAGTTTTTCCATCATTTTTTTGTTGCTCTTTTTACGTGTTTCTTTCTCTCTTTTACTTTCTCTCTCTTTCTCTCCCTTTCTCTCACTTTTTCTTTCTTTCTCTCTCTCTTTCTCTCTCTTTCTTTCTCTCTCTCTTCCTCTCTCTTTCTTTCTCTCTTTCTTTCTCTCTCTCATTCTCTCTTTTTCTCTCTCTTTTTCTCACTTTCTCTCTTTCTCTTTCTTTCTCTATAATCTCTAACACACATTATTCAGATTTTTGTTCTAATTTTTTTTTATTCTTCTGTTCTATTTTTCGACAGGTACAACATCAAGTTTACATGAAAAAAATGCAGCGAATACACCGCGCGATGGAATGTCACGTACCGCATCCGGCAGTGATATCAACGAAAAAACCTATTCACTGTTTTTCCCATTAGAAAAATTATCCAAAGTAATATCAAACACGCATCGATTGTTATTCTCTAAATGCATTTTCATCAATTCTGCATTCTTTGTTTTTTTGTTTTTTGTTTTTTTTCTTCATAATTCACAATGCACATGAATTGAGTGAAAAAAAATAATTTGTTTTTTCACTGTCTCTTTGTTTGTAGATTTTGCATCAAAAAACGCAGCAAGAATGCGGTGTGAATGGAATTTCACAAGAGATATTTGTGGTTTGTATTGAAAATTGAATGTTTTTTTCTTTTTATCGAATTATTTTGGATTAAAATAAACATTTTCATTTTTTTGTTCATTCTTTTTTTTTTTTTTTGTTTTTCAATTTTCATTGGAATGTGTTGTTCATTCCGAATAGAAATATGCATTTCCGCAATATCCCGATTTGGGTGAACGAATTTTCCGTAAAATGCATAAATTGGCAAAAGCAAAAACGAAGCATTTGGGTGTGTCAGCATTTCGACAACAATGCGAAATGTATTTGAGCGTTTTAGATGATAGTTTAATACATGAGCATTATGTGAAAATGTTTTTTGCTAACGGAAGTAATACAACGAAAGAGAATACCGGCGCCGGATCACAACAACAACAGCCACAGCAGCAGCAGCAACCATTAAGCGATGAAGAATTGTTACTCATCAATACAAATGGTTTGACCGATTTACTGCTGATTTGCTTCCGGATCGGTGTGACCAACTATTTTGCATCGGCTGGCAAAAGTGATGTTGCTGTTGGCACAACCATTTCAGCAGACACAATTTGCCCACATGTAAATGTTCAACTAAAAAAAAAAAAATCAAAACAAAATCAAAAAAAAAAAAAAAAAAACAATTTCACAATCTCGGTCATTATTATTTCCCTAAATATTCGGGGGCATTTGACGCATCTTCTCTCTTGCAATTTTTATAGATAAAACGAACGATTACCTCGGTCACCCAGTCATGTTTCTTCACAAAAGATACGCTGAGCGTTGGTTTTGTTTGTCGTTGGCTTGAGAAGAATTTACCAAATTTAATAATGCCATTGCATCGTTTCTGTGTCCATACATTGACAACCGTTTATCGTACAATTGAAGAAGCTGAAAAAGCGGCCACATCATCACAAAATGAAACAATTAAAACAACAAATCAAGTCAATCCATTATTATTGGCATTAAATAAAGAATTACGAAGACATAATGAGGCAACAATTGAACAAAGAACATCGGAAATTATTACCGGCAATACATTGCCAAGTAGTAGCGGTTTGGGAAAATTTATGTCATTATCACAATCATGGCTATTGGCAGCTGCCTTACCAAATGTTTTTACACGTGTACAAGACCGTAAAGTACCATCGACACCACAACCAAATGATAAAATTGATACAAATGAAACAACAATACCGGCTATTGATGCGTCCGCCACAACATCCATTTCACATTTAATGTCCACCATACCAACACATTGGTCATTATTGTATGATTCACAACAGCATGGTGTCGGTTCAAATCGTTTCTTACATCATGTCATTGGTTATAAAGGGCCTACACTTGTTTTATTGCATTCAGAAACTGATGAAGTTTTTTGCTTAGCATCACCATCCGAATGGCGTGAAACACATTTGTATACTGGAACAGATGATTGCCATATTATTCAAATATTACCAAAGTATGTTGACATTATTTTTTTGACTTTTTTTTTCTTTTCGAAAGAAAAAATATCATTTTTATTGAACAAAAAAAAAAATTGTCGAACCAAAAATGACATTTTCGAAATGTTGCAATAACGAAACTAATCATAATATTTGTTGTAGGTTTTCAATTTTAGAAAAAGGTCCAAAATTGCTCTACTTAAATACATGCATTCGTGGCTATCCGAAGGGTTTACGTGCTGGACCCGATCCCCGAAAGCCGCTCATTTCAGTCGATGAACACTTTGAAAAGATTGAATATCGTGGCGTACCGTCAGTTTTGTTTGGCATTGAAGTAAGAGTCAGATTTCGCTTTTTCGACTTTAATTTTTCAAATTTTTCCAATTGAGACAATCAATTAATAAATTTTTTTTTTTTTGTTTTTTTTTTTTCAACTAAAAATTCTAATAACTTAAAATGAAAATTGAAAATGAATTGCTAATTGTTAAATTGCAGGTGTATGGATGTGGGGATCGTCAAATTCGTGATATTCAATTGGATATAAAAAAATGGCAGGTGACAGAAGCGGAACGACAACGAACTGTCAAATTGACATCGTCCGATTGGATTGATCATCCGGATCGATATTTACTTGAATTGGGCGGTCGACCGCAATACAATAATGCTTAAAATGAAACGAATTCTCTCTTTTTTGCGTTGAAGACTTAAGCGTAAATTGCTCATACGATACAGGCATTTCACTTTCATGTGAACACAACAATATTTACTTAACAAATGGATATTTTATTAAAATTATAATAATTTTTCTTTTATTTTTCCCTTGATTTTCTTTGTTTTTGCTCTATTCTATTTTTAACTTGAATCGACATCTGTTTGTTTTTTTCTTTCTATTCTTGCTTTCGCTTTTTATTTGTCATTTTTTATTTTAATTTATGCTCCAAGACAAGCAAACAAACAAACAAAAAAATACATAATATCCATGTAATTATTTCAATGGAACAATTTTATTTTCTTTTATTCTTTTCTCATTCATTTTATCGAAATGTACGAATTTTAGAGGAGCGCTGTTGTGCCTTTCAATTGTATATATACATGGGAATGTATTTTATTTGTCAATTAAATGCAATTTTTGAAATTCTCTTTTCAACATAAAAAATCAACAACAAAAATTTTATGAAATGACATACATTTAGTCAATTCTAACAGAAAACATGCATTTTTTGAGTTTAGATTTTTTTTTCGTTTTTTTTGGTTCGAATTTAAAAATCATTTTGAATTTATAATTGTAATTTTATGGCAATTATGATCGATTTGAATTTATGCAAATCAAAATATTATTACACGTTATTACAGTTGAAATTTAAATTACAAAACTAAATAAATAGAGAAAAAAAAAAGAGATATGCACATTGTTTATTTTAGAGCAATAAAAATCATTTATTGAATCATATAAAGGCATTTTTATTTATTCTGAATTTTCATAAAATAGAAATGAGAATTTTTTTTAATCACGAAAAAGATCCAAAGAGCACCAAGTGATCAATATCGACGAACAGGATTTGCAATCTTTTCGATGACTCCAATCGCTTTAAAGTACCCCAAAAGATTGCCAACGGTTAATGTATACTATACACTCAATCACAGCCTGTGTCTCATAGGCTATGAGAGACACCATCGATCTCAGGTGGAGTTCTGACCAAAAATCCAAAGGGTGTGCATGAAGTTCATTCTATAAAATTGTCTTAAAATTTTTCATAAACCCTAGCGATTTCGAATAATTGCTCAAAAAAAAAAAAGACGTGTCGGCAATCGAACATTCACACAAAAAGCTCTTTCTCATTTCGAATAATTCTTCATGGGTCCTAGAATATCAGGGGTGGGAAGATGATCAAGGGAACCCTATGTCAGAAACAATGCATTCAATGGTTTTGAAAGCTTTTCATGTTTCGATGCTTCAAACAATGGTTCGATGCTTCGATGGTTCTTGTAAAAATTCAAAGTGATGTTTAGTATAGCAAATATTTCATATTATATAATCAATTTAATGAAATCTCTTGTTTGATACATAATTTGTTGACTATGAAGAATGAAGTAAAAGAGTGAATATTTGAAGAAATTAATGAAAAGATAGTTTCTTAAGGTTTCGAAATGACTTAAAATGTATATCTAAAAACATTGATAACAGTATCAATGTTAATGATAAGTATCTAAGGGCACAATTCTATTGAGTAAATCGAGAGGAGAGTACGTAAAAAAATTCAAAATAATTTTGAAAAAGGAGAGTATGGAAAATATCAATTCGGCTATACTAAAGAGGAGAGCACTTAAATACTAAATACAATGCAAAATCGTAAAATCCGTTCTCTCTTTTAACCATTTTTAGTGTTACAATTACTTACTCTCCTTTTTTCTTATAAAGTCAAATGAAAATACTCTCCTCTCGATCTAAACAATAGAATTGTATTTTGGATTTTATTCGATACTTTTAATATGCAATTTAGAGAATTTTTTTATGTAGAAATCATCAAAGTGACTTCAAATATGTACCTTCCAGTCCATTCCAAAAATGAAAAATATTAGCGACCTTCTTGAGTCACTATAAAAAGCAAAATACATTTGTAACACGAATGATTTTGATTAATTGTCGTATATTAAGTTTGTAAAGTGGCTTTTCCTTCAAAACTATACCAAAAATGTGATAAATTTCTGTACATTTCCGTCATTCTCCTTGTACCTACAATATTATGCTTTTTATATGACATCAAAGGAAATCCAAAATATTTTGTCCATTAATTTTTTTTTTTTTCACTAATCACTGTTGATAGCTACAAAATCATTAACGAATGAATAGCAAAAAAAAAAAAATAATAATAATTTGCATGTTTTGTGAGCAGTAGTAAAATCCATACAGATTTTGAGCGTTTTTTTTTTGTCTTTCTCAATGTGAAACGGTAAAAAGTTATCTATCATCATCACATTTTTATTGATTTTTAATTAATTTTTCATGTTGTCATTGATGATTTGCACTTGAAATGATACCTATTGCATTTATGATTTCTTATCGAAATCGATTTAGTTACTGCAAATACCATTTAGTTCATTCGGAAAAAAAAAATATTCACCGATCTGTTAACTTTGAAAACTGACAAAAAACTAGTTTTCATTGGCTATGCTTCCGCCATTCAATGTTTACATTTTTTGCTGCATTATTGCCATCGATAAAAATTCATTTTATTTTTTTCTCAAGTTATAATGAAATCAATAATTTTCTCATTTTTTCCATTGTTTGCTGTTGATAGGTGTTGCAAAAAACATTATCAAAAATGTCTTTGTTTTAATATTCCAATGATTTTATTGACAAAAAAAAAACAACAACGAGATATGATTTCGAAATTATATTGATCAATATGATTGAAAAGAGTTCAGTTTTATGTAGATCTGAACTAACGTAAAAAAAAAAAATCAATGTCATTTAATGAAGATGATAATGTAAATTTGACCATCGGCTCAAAAAATAATGTATAATATTCGATTTGTGAATTTTGCATATTGTTTTTTTTTTATCATTTTTTTTTTTTTCTTTTCTTTTTCTGTTTGTTTATCAGATATGATTTTGACCTCATTTAAATTTGGCATCTAATTAGACAAATGGAAGGGACCGGTTCTGCATTTGAACGATACACAATTATTGAATATCAATAATTTGGTATAAAAGATGGTACATTTTACTGGTCAAATCATTCAAACACATCATCAGCTCAAGTGAAGTGGTTAGAAAATTCTTAAATTTGCAAAAATGGTGAGCATTTTTTCGATGTAAAAAAAAATTTGAAAATTGAAATAAAAGTGAAAATTGATTTGAAAAAACAACAACATCAATTTCGATAAAAACTATTGAAAAAGATGTGAAAAAAACTTTGTGGCACTTAATGACAATTTTCTTTAAAGAATGAATAGATATCGTAATTGTGTGAATATTAATTTGAATTATTATGTTGTTTATTGTTTTGATTTACAGAAATTCTTCTTAGTTTTGGCATTTGTTGCTGCAGTCAGCGCAGACGTATCGCACTTGTCACCATACAATTACCCACAACCATCACCAAGCTTCAGTGACCAACTTAGCCAACCAATTCCAGCACCAGCACCTGCACCTGCACCAGCACCTCAAGTGAGTTTCATAGCAAATTATTTAACAATTTCCATGGTTTCACTTATTGTTTGATTATTTAACAATACAATTTCTTCGTTTTTTTTCAGCCACAATATTTGCCACCATCACCACCAGCTCCAGCCCCAAGCTTCAGCTCTCAATTGAGCCAACCAATCGCAGCACCAGCACCTGCACCTGCACCAGCACCTCAAGTGAGTTGAATCATCATGAAACGATCCCTTCAGAGAATACCGGACATTTTACCGAAATCAAATTTCCGACATTTTGAATTCCCGAAATCAAATTTCCGAATTCAACATTTCGGGAAAAGAAATTCCCGAATTCGAAAGACAAAGGACATATTTTCGGGAAGAACGTAAGACAAAGGATGTATTTTCGGGAAAATGTCCATTCGGGAATGGGCCAATTCGGGAAAATGTCCATTCGGGAATTTGCCAATTCGGGAAAATATCCATTCGGGAATTTGCAAATTCGGAAAAATGTCCGGCCTCCCCCTTCAGAATTTGAAATCAGAGACAACTCTGTGTATTTTTTGAAGATTTAGCCAATTATTAAACATTTTGATAAACATTAATTAAACTTGTTTTCTTCGTTTATTTATAGCCACAATACCTGCCACCACCACCACCAGCTGCAGCACCAGCACCTCAAGTGAGTTTCATATTCAAATCACTTGTTCATACACGTTTTTTTTATAGATTGATTTATCAAACAATTCAATTTTTTTTTTTTTCAATGTTTTTAGCCACAATATATTCCACCACCACCACCAGCTGCAGCACCAGCACCAGCACCACAAGTAAGTTTGAATTTTAAGAAAGTCAAATAAATAAAACATTTCTTTATATTCCAATCGTAAATCAATTTTCTATGTGTTTGATTAGTTAAAATGAAATGGGATCTTTTTGGGAAAAAAATAAAGTTATCGCTTTTAGAGAACTTAATTCACCATTTCTACGCACTTTTTACTGTATAAATAATAATCGAATTTCAATTTTGTCTTTCTAGCAACAATACTTGCCACCTGCTGCCCCAGCACCAGCCCCAGTTCCAAGCTTCAGTGCTCAATTAAGCCAACCAATCTCAGCACCAGCACCACAAGTTAGTTGAAATTTGAAAAAAAAACAACAAATGATTTTATCGAAGAATTTGAAACTATAGGGAACTATAAACACAGTACAAATTGCGAGAAACACACAAAATTGCATTATTTGAATATTTTGCAAATATAAATAAATGTGCTATATGAATTCGTTTTGAACTAGCAAATATTTTCAATTGCGATTATTCAGTAGTTAAAGATTACATTATTGGGATATTTAAGTCTAAGCCTTGGAAAACGCACCTTAAGATATTAGTAAACTTGATTTTGCATTTCATTCAGTAGTTCACTTTAGTTTCCTATAATCGAATGATTTTATATTTATTTGTAAAATTGAAGGAAACATTAAACAAACTCATTTTCTTCTATCTACAGCAACAATACTTGCCACCTTCTGCCCCAGCACCACCAGCCCCAGTTCCAAGCTTCAGTGCTCAATTGAGCCAACCAATTGCCGCTCCAGCACCACAAGTAAGTTTGAATTTTGAGAAAGTAAAATGAATAAGACACTTCTTAATATTCCAATCGCAAAATAATTTTTCTATGTGCTTGATTAATTAAAATGAAATGGGATCTTTTTGGGACAAAAATAAAGTTATCGCTTTTAGAGAACCTTAATTCACCATTTCTACGCACTTTTTACTGCATAAATAATAATCGAATTTCAATTTTAGCAACAATACCTGCCACCTTCTGCCCCAGCACCTTCTGCTCCAGCCCCAGTACAAAGCTACAGCGCACAATTGAGCCAACCAATTGCCGCTCCACAACCAGCCCCAGCTGCTTCATTCTCAGAATCAGAAGGCTACAACTACAATACACCATTCTAAATGTTATGCTCTCAAATCATAAAACAATGACATGTTTTTGTTAAAACTTTATATAAAGTGATTGAATGAATAAAAACACAAACAATTTTTTATACAAATTAATTGAATTTTATTGAATTGATTCTAATACAATCGAACAGCTCATTTTTGATTATTGTAAGCTTTGTGATGGTGTTTATTTGGTTGAATTTTATTCCAACAACATTATTTGGTAAATTGCTTCACAGATGGTGCAAAGAAACAGCAAATAATTTATTTCATTCAGCGGACGAAAAAAAAAAACGAATTAAATTTTTGGCTGAAATTAGAATATTCGATCACATACAAGAATGTTCAAATATTTTAAATAAATTAACGTTTGTTTGAGTGTATAATTTGAAAAGGGAGCGCAATAAAGCATTCCCATGTGAAAAAAAAGTAACTGACTGACTGACTGTCTATGACGATTTTGTATGAAAAACAATCACAGTTAGCCGATTGTCCCAAATTAAGCGTCTAAAAACGATTGAAATTGACTGCTTATAGTTAACTACAATCGATTGAAAACTTCTATTTGCACTGAAAACACTCAATCATAGTCAGCCGTTTACGTCCCAAATTAGTCAGTCACTTTATTTTCGCACGGGTTCGATTTTCTTAATAAACTATTTGTTATAAAGATCAGGTAATTGTCCATCTTTATTGATACTTGGCCCCAAATAAATCTGTCAATGGGGAAAATTTCGGGCAACAGTGTGTGTGTGTGTTTTTTTTTTTTCAACTGAAAAAAGTTGGTACAATTTTAATTCTGATGCAAAACTTTTGGTTGGCACCAATCGTCAATGGATTTTTAGTTGGGATCGACGAAGGGGAATATAACAACTCATGACAGTCGTAGATAATCGCAGACATTCATACATCTTTAGTCTTGTTTTGTTATTGTAATGTGACTGCACTATGAATGTCCCGTATACACAGTTGCACGAATTCGAAAGAATTTGTTAGCTGTTGCTTGCGTTATATGCCCCTTGGAATCGACGGTGTCAGAACCTATGTTTTTCAAGGAAAATCGTTGTCAATTATTAACGATTGCTATCATCATTTTTGAAAATGTCATTTTCAAAGAAAATAATAATAGGGAAATTGATACGAAAATGTTTGAAATAATTTTGGAATATTCACAGGTGGTTTATAAGAATCACAATAAGAATATTATTTTAAATTTAAATAAGTTGTTGATGAACAATTTTTAACGGTTTCTCCAATGATGCGTTCCTCATATAATACATTTACTGAGCTTGAATAAGCTGTCATAGAATTTAAATCGATTAGCAATAAATACAATTGTAAACGAGTATCTGTCAATGTAGCAAAGCGACAGTTTTCACAGTTTCTTTTCAATCATTTCGAATTCTTCAATTTTAATTCTGAAACTAGAAAAGTTGCCAATTTTTTTAATATATTTACAGAAAAGATAAGGAACAAGAAAAGATTTAGAAATCAGAAAAAAAAAAATCGATGGACTGTTCGAGAGAGAGAGAGAAACAATTTATTTAAAATGTTCTAAATAAAATAACACATACTGCACTCTTTTGCAAACAAAAAATGATCTTAGACAACATTTCAAACATTTATTAATACAAATAATTGTTTCTTTTTCATTTACAAAGTCAAACAAAACTCTAATTTCTTCCGACTTGTCGACGACAAGTTTTATTCCGACTTGTCGATTTTATCATATTTTTTGGCCAAGTGTATGTTACAAGGTACAAAGTATTAATTTTTAATCACATTATTTATTACTCGAAGCATTTTTCATTTGATTCATTAAATTTTCCATTCGTTTTGCAGCTTCTTCAACTTTTATTGCATTTTCTTCAAATAATTTGTTCATTTTTTCTAATTTTTTTTCTGTCTCTTTTAATTGTTTTCCAGCTTCTTCAACTTGTTTTGCGCCTTCTTCAATTTCTTTTGCCGTTTCTTCGACTTTTCTTTCGATGTTATCCATATTTTTGGATGGGAAGTCTGTTGATGAGATTTTTAATACAAATTATTTATGTGTTTTTTTTAAATTCATTTGTTTGTCATTTTAAATCTTATGGTAACCAAAATAAAAGACAAAAATTTTTTTGAAATAAGAAATGTATATCGTTTCTTCCATTATTTATAAATTAAAGGAACATTTTTTCCTACTCAATTAATGATGATGTTTTTCTTTGCCGCTATCTTCTTTCCCTGAGTAAAATACCTTGATCGATTTTTCTTTTCAAATCATTTGCAATCGTGCTCCTTGTAATATAGTAAATAGGTAATCGTTTACCTCCGGAGACACATTTTGGTGGCTATTGAAAGCACATTCGAACCGCATAGTAATCACTACGTGCCCTGCGTTTCAATGTTTTTCATTTGATTTTATACAGGAATGTAATCGTTAGACAATTTTTTAAAAATCGATGAATGATTTTAATCATATACGATTCAAATCATCCGCCTGGGATATAATTACATAACGATAATCTATCCAATGCAAATAGTGATTTGTAATAGCCAAATTTATTATATTTTACCGCGGTATATCTGCCCTTATATTTTTCAGAATGTAAAAAGTAGTTTGAATTTTTCAATATCGACTAAAAGTACGATTTTTCGATTTTTCTTTTTCTCTTTTGAAATTTCACAAAAATAACCATTCATTTTTCGCTAATAATACTTTGTAATATCAGTTAAAGCGAATTAAAATTTCAGTCTATATTTTCATAATTCCTATTATACTTTTGATATTTCAATTTACTGTTCTGCCCTTTCATATGGAATTATCAAAAATTTAAAACAGAAAAAAAAAACAATTTTTTTTTCTCTAATTTACTCAAGTATAAACATAAACTTTTAAAAATATAAATACAACGTTAAAAAAAATTAAAAATTTTTAAATTTCATTCTTACCGTTCAATAATAAATAAATTATAGTTTAATTTCGGATTGTTATCTAATGTCTTAACTCAAATGCAAAAGAATAACAAACGTGACAATCATGTGTTTAGGTATTTGTGTTTAACTCCATAAAAAAAAAATTTCTATTGTCAATAGATTTTAAGTAATAAATAGAAAAATGCACTTGGAATGCAACAATCTAGCTAAATAAACCGAATAATATAGACTTAAAATAAACCGAATCTTAACTACTTTTAAAACATTTGCGTGATTATTACAAGAGATGGCGTAACCTGTTTAGTAAACAATTTATTTGTTCAGATTTGTTTTAAAAAAGAAAAGAAAAACTATTTCAAGAAAAAAATTAGATATTTTTGAAAAATTAAAAAAAAAAAAATAAATAAATAAAAATTATATTAAATGAAAAATCAAAATGAAAAATTTCTGAATTTCAATGATTTCAATACGATTCAACTAATCCAAGGAAAAATGTGTTCAGTCGGTAATTAAATTATTATGAATTGAAAAAGAAAAACCAAAAAAAAAAACAAAAAAAAAAATCTGTACAACGCAACCAACTTCATTTGAAATGCATAAATGTCAGTCGCTTTGTGATGATTTTTGTGATGAGATTTGTGATGATTACCATTGATGCGGCACGTATAAAAATAGACTTTGTTTTGAATATTTCAACAAATTGAAATGAGTCAAGATGAAATGTTGACCAAGACCATAAAAGATCACCTATCTCGACGATTCAATTCAATAGCCAATGATGCAAATTCAAATTACGTAATATTTTCAATAAAATCTCATTTGATTTTCATATTGATAAAACGTTTCATTTGTTTTTTGTTTATTTTTTTAAAGCAAAGAAAGTACAAAAAAATTAATTGGGAAAGAGATCGAGTAAATTTTTCAAAAAAAAAAAAAAAAAAATATGCTCGATTTTTTATCGATTTGAAAAAAGAAACAAATTTAAAAAATGAGCTCAATAGCGGCGGATTGACAAAAAACGAATTTGAAAATGTAGAAAATACCGTGAATCATGAAAACATAGCAACAATTTGATTTCCGATTAAAAAAAAAAAAATGTGCATCGGGTACGAACATTTACAGACCATTTATGCTGTGCGCGCTCGATTGTTGCAAACGATTGACAATTGTCGTCGCGTAATCACGTTTCATATGTGACAGAGAGTCAGTCATTATTATCATCATCAACAATTCTCTCGCTCATTTGCACTTATTTCATCTTCTTATCTCATTCACAATATTCGGCTCGCGTGAGTGTATCAAGCGAAGAGCGAGAAAATAAAACACAGAAAGAATCAACAACGACATGACATGATGATGATCTAAGTGTGCGTAATTTTTTTTTTTTTTTTTTTTCATTCTAGTTGTTCCTTTTCGAGCGCTCGAACACCAATAACTTTCACTCGACATGAAACGAGTTATACACACATATGCGCGTGTATTGCACGTGTGTAACCGATATTCATTACAAAAATACGTGAATCTTTAGATGAACGAATGTTTGAAATCGAATTGAATGGAGGTTATGTTTTCACATTTGCCAATGGGTTTTTTCTTCTTTCTTATATGAAATGTAAATACTTTTTTTTTCAATGATAAATGAGCGATTTATAAAATTCATTTAAATGGATTTTTTGATTGTAAATGGCCACAGTTTGATGACAAAAAAAAAAAAGAAAAAAAAAAAGATGAAATCGCTTGGTTCGATGACCAAAAGATCCCGAATGTTGGCAGTGCATTGCAAGGTTTCATTAGTCAGATGATAGAAGCGAATGAATGAGATAGAAATCTTGATTAAACTGAGACAACATGTAATAAAATACTGACATACGCACGCATACATACAACCTTGGTTTATGTATATTCGTCAATGTTCTTAACTTGTATTTGTTGCCATTTCAATTCAATTCATTTGGCCAACGAGAATATATTGTGTGTAGTATCGTTCTCTCTTTTCATTTTCTTCATTGATTGATTTTGTGCTCGCTCTTTCAATTCCGTCTGTTTGTGTGGTTGGTGCTGTGCTGCACATTTATATACACGGAAAAATCTCTGGTTAAAACAACGACACACTATAAGAGCGACGTATAAAATCTTTCTGTATGTTTGTTAAAATGTATTTGTTGTGTGTTTTTTTTTAAAAAAAAGAAAAAAAAAAAAAAAGAAAAGATATAGATATATACATATATTTTATTGTTCCCGTTGCCGCTGATGTGTTAAAATACTGTCCTCCATATTGCAAAATAGTGTAGTAATTTTATATTAGCCTCTTACATATATATATATTATTATTATTATTATTTTTTTTATTTTTCGTTCATCGTGCGTGTTATAATAACGAAGCGAGTCAGCAGTGTGATCAAATAGTCGAAAAGTCTTCGGAAAAAAAAAGAATCTTTTTTTTTTTGTCGTTGGTCGCGTTAAAAATATACACACATAAGTGTATTTTGTGCAACAACAACAAACACTCTCTCACCCGAATAGAAGTGAAGTAGAATTTAAAAAAAAAAAAAAGCCAAGAGAAGAGAAAGAAAAAATAAAATACGAAAGGAAAAGAAGAAAAAAAAAAGACACTAACCGAGAGAGAGTAGAATTCATAGCGAGTCAAATCGAATCATCAGCTAAACGGAATTCAAATACCGACGTCTGTCTTTTTGTCGACACTGGCAAAGAATCTATCGCAAAATCGCAACCCAGCAAGTAAATTTCCGCAAAAAAGAGCCTTTTTTTTCCTTCACAACTACACGTACTAACACCTAACGCGTACAACAGTTTATTCTCTCTTTTTTTTTCCTCTTTTATATCTCTCTTCTTAATTTGCTTAAACAATTCTGCAGAAGAAGAAGAAGATTTGAGAAAAAGTAAAAAAAAAAATAAATAATTTTTCGTCGCTCTGTCTCTGTTTTTCTTCTACGGTTGAATCGGTTAAAACGGTTTATCGGTGTGAATTGATGTGCCTTTAGACAAAAAAAAAAAAAAAATTAATTCAGAATAGTGAAATTACGATAAATTTTTAGAATTTTTCGGTATGTTTCGAGTTTTTTTTTCTCTTGCCATCATTCTGGTTTGGTTATTTTGTGCAATTCTCTATCTGTGAGAGTGTTGTTGCCTTGACATCAAGCAAAGGCATTTGATTCCGTGTTCGGTTATCATTTGGCAAAATGTGCAATTTTTCATCGTTTACTAGTTAAAACGAGTGCAAAATGTAGGAGAACAAGATGATGATGATGATGATGATGAAGAAGAAGAAGAAGAAGAAGAAGAAGAAGAAGAAGAAGAAGAAGAAGAGGAAGGAGTTGAAGATGTAGATGTTGAAGAAAAAGAAGAAGATGAAAAGAAAAATGTATAAGAATTTATCACAACCAAAACCCAATGAGGCGATCAACGACCTAATCAGAAGCAATAAGAGCAACATAAGAAATCAGTGTGTGTGTGTTTGTGTGCTTTATTTTTTTTTTTTTTTTGTCTTCCAAGACTCATGAAAAAGACATTTTAGAAGAAGAAGAAGAAGAAGGAACAGAAAGAAAAACGCATTTCTAATGAATATAGAATCAAATTTTTACGACTATAGTTTCCCAAATATTCCGAATGAAAAATTATAAATGTGCACGCATGTGAACTGAATTTGGTTACAACATTAGGAAATTATGAAGTGCAGGTTCATACACAATATCATGCAACGAACGATATAGAGAGAAAGAGAGGAATTTATCAACGCTACACATTTTTTTTTACCTCCTTCTTCTTCTTCTTCTTCATCATAGTCAACATCATCATGATGATGATGATGATGATTGCTAAAATGTCTTGTTGTTGTTGTGATTCGAATAGAAATCGACATCATTTTATATCGAATGCAAATTAATTTTTGAGCAATTTTTTTTATTTTTTTTTTTTCTTTTTTTTTTTTTGTCACCTCATACATCCATGAAATTTCAATCAAATTGAAGATTTGAAAGAAAAAAGGCAACAGAAAAGAGCAAAAAAAAAAAAATGTCATGCATTTTCACGATTGAAGAAGGAGAAGCGCTGTATCGCTTAAAATTGAATAATATTTCGAGTGGATTTTTATAGTTTGGTGTCGATTTGGCTGTGGCGTGTGATTAAAAAATCAGTTTTGAAAATTGATATATTTTCTTTCTTTCTTTTTTTTTTTTCTTCATTCAATGTGATAACGTAACCTGCTTCCCTTCACATAAATACACATTTTATTTCTTCATTATTTTTTTTTTTTTTTCTTTCATTTTCGCTACTTTTCAAACAACTGCATGAGTATTTCATCTATTCGGCGCTCTGTCTCTCTATTGTTTTTGTTGTAAGGTCTTATTTCGTTTTGTTGTTTTATTTTTTGTTTCAATTTTATTTTATATTTCGGTGTGTTGTGTGTGCTTTTCTGTTCGGTCGTGTATGAATAAACGAAAGACAGTTAAGAGACGACAGCAGTAGGCAAGCAAGCAAGCAAAGCACATTGTTTCACCCAAACGTGAAGTACACACACGACTCTCTGTTGCTATTGCTATTTGCGTTGTTGCTGTTACTGCTGTTGCTGCTGCTGTTGTTGCCTTCAGCTTATTGTTGTTGCTAGTGTCTCTGTGTGTTCAAGTAAGTTTGGTGTGTGTTGAACACTCTCAACATTGCGTTTATTATTTCATTTGACGTTGTGAACTAAAAACGAGGTATGATAATACTGGAATATTTCTGTGTTGAAAAAACGAGAAAAAAAAATGAAAAAAAAAAAAAAAAACTTTTTTTTTTTTTTTTTTTTTATTTCTTCGTGGTTTCTCAAGCTCATTCGGTTGTGACAACAAATTTTTGTTATTTGTTTATCGGATTATGATTTTAATTACCTCAATTGTAAAACAATATTTTCAAATGAATTTTCATAATTCGGCTGTCATATATACATATTTATAAAGAAAATATACATAGAATAAATCAAAAACATGGGATCCATTCGCAAAAATGTGCACTCACAAACGGAACAGCATTGGAGAGATAGAGATAGATAGAGAAAGATGGGGAAAAAAATGTGCTTGCTTGTTGTCATTGCCTATCGATTCACAAGTGATGCATAAATAACCAAATAAATCCAAATTGTCTTTTTTTTTTTTTTTCTTTCTTTCGTTCCATTTTCAATTTTTATGAAATTTTCATTTTCTTTTTTCTTTCTTTATTTCGAATAAGAATTGTGCATTTGTAGCAAATAATCGATTTGATGACATGAACTCTTGACACTGAATCAAAAGAGAAAAAATATTGTGAAAATGTGACAAAAAGTGATTTTGAAATATTACGGAAATATATAGTGTGTGAGCACACATACACACACACACACACACACACACACCCACACTGACACGCAAATGATCTAATTTTTGTTTTTGCAATAGAAAAAAAAAAATTCATTATCAACATTATCAATACTTCGGATTACACATGCACATTTGATTACGTCAAAAAAAAAAAAATTATTTTTTTTCCAATTTTTTTTTTTTTTTTTTTCCAATAGTAATTTTGTTTCGAATTTAATCTTATTTTTGCAGAGCGTTCAACTGACAATTTGAAAGGATAATTAAAGAAGAAGAAGCAAAAAAAAAAAAAAAAAAAGTGAAAACAAAAGTTTTTTTTCGAAAAAAACAAAAACACACAAAATAAAAGTGAAAGAAAAGTTTATTGATAACAATCAAAATGAGCGATTCAATCAAGTTTGGTCCAGAATGGTTGAGAAATAGTATGTCAAATGACACTGGCAGTTTATCATCATCGGCTGCAACATCATCAGGAGTTGGAGGTGGTGGTGGTGGTGGTGGCGGGAGTCTATTGGCATACAGCAATAATCGTACGTATCATTAAAATCAAATGCATGCGCTCACTCAATCAATCAATCAATCATATTCAGTCATTCATACCGTTATCGTTTTATTTGTCAAAATTATATACATTTTCAAATAATAATTTTCATTTTCAATTTTCATTATATTTGTATGTGTGATTTATGTTTTGTTTTCATTTTGGTATCGTTGGGGACGAATGCAGAAAGTACACGTTTTCCGTTAGCTGAATATCGATACGGAAGAGAGGAAATGCTGTCGCTATATGATAAAAATTGTAAATTGCCAGAATTACTGCCAAAATTTAACAAGCTATTCATTGAAAAAATGCAGTGTCCTTTGGCCTTGCTACCGCCAACAGCTGACGAAGAAACGGTAAATAGAAATAATTAATTTTTTTTTTCCGCTTGAAACTAATTTTGCAACTTTTTTACGTTTTTTTTTTTTTTTTTTTTTTCGATGAAATTTTTACAGCCAAGAGGATTAACGCCGATTGGTGGCTTATCGAGTGAGCGAAGTGGTTTAGGTTTATCAAATAGTTCAAGTGGCAGTGCATTGGGCGGTATGAGTAGTACAATTGGTATGTCAAGCCGTGGTATGCGTGGCGCATCAATTGATCGTGGACGTGGCCGTTCATCAAGAGGTGGTCTATATCATCCGTCACTTGGTAACTATCAAAGGTCTGGATTTTTATATGATGAAGATTCGCGTGGCATTGGCGCTAGAGGTGAACGTTCTTGGACAGAACGAAATGGCACCGAAACCGATTGGAATTCAACGGCTAATGGTAGTCCAAGTCCACGTAAAGACTTTTCCACACTTCGATCAAGCAATTCGGGTGAAAGTTGGAGGCGTAGTCGAGTCGAAGACGATGGTTCGTTTTTAATATTTTCTATTTTACCGTTTTTTTTTTTCTCTTTCTTCTGTTTTTTTTTTTTTTTGTAACAATTTTTATTTTAAACTTTTGAAGGATCCTTACCAAATGGTACAGCGAACGAAGGATGGCGTATGTCTTCATCATCTACAAATAATAACATGTACAAGTGGCGTAAGTATAATTTGAAAATCATTTTTAATGCATGAAATATGGTTTTTTCCAAATATTTGTGAAAATCCACAATTAAAATAAGAAATTAAATTCATTTTTATTCGAAAAAATTACTTAAAAAAAAAATTGAAATTTTTCCAATTTGATAGCTGTTCGTTCTACGAGTTGGCGAGGAGGCGAAGGTGAGCCAAATTCAAGTGGCGGCGGTTATAATGCGGACTCAGGTGGACCACCGCGATTGGAACGTTCAAAATCAACACATGGCAATTTGCCAAGCCGAGATCATCCACCAGATTCGGCCGGTCATCCGGGTGTAAATCGACGATTTGGAATGAATGCGACCTCATGGGATGAAGACAATCTGCCGGAATGGTAAGTGATCATTAGCATTGAAAGTTCATTTTTCAATTTTTGTTTGTTCAATTTGTTTTTGCAAATTTTTGTCAGATTTTTCATTTTAATTTTGTATTTACATCATTTTTTTTTTATTTTTTTTTTTTGCTTTTAATTTTCATCCAATAAAAAATACAATTTTTCATCGATTTCATAAAAAATGACAAAAAAAAAAAAAAAATAAAATAAAATAAAAATTCCAACGAAAATTTTCAGGGCGATGGATGATCCAATTGAAAGCGGTGGTAGTTTTGATGCGACTGGCGCATTTCTTGGTCCGGATGATAAGAATTTAGGTGAAAGATCAAAAGTATCAGATTCATCGCAGTCGAATATACAGTTGACATCGGAAAAAGGTGATAAAAAATCGGAAATGACAAGTGATAATAAGTCCACGGAGAAAAATGATCAATGTGAAAAAAATGTAAATGATTCTGTGCGCACAATGGATAATGAAAATTCAATAAAATTACGATCATCATTAAATGATGTATCAAATGATTTATCACGAAAAGAACATGGATCGACTGTAAAACAAAAAGAATTAAAATCAAATGAATCGGAACATCAGCCAATCATTGAAGAGAAAATAATATCAAATAAGCAGCAAACAATATCAAGTGGTTCCACATACAAAAATACCTCAAAATATAGTGGATCAGATATGCAAAGAGACAATAAAACGGTAACAGAAAAATTAAATCCACCACCACCATCGCCACCGCAAAATGATCCAACGCCAATTGATCGATTGCAAAAAGTTGCCGAAGATATTGAAAAATTAATTATGGACGATGATCAATCGTGTAATGAAAATGATGAATCGATAATAGCACCACATTTGCATTCACGTGATTCCCACAAGCATACAAAAACCGCTGATGATGTATTAACGGATAAAACAAAACAAGAAATCGATCGATGGTATTATCGTGATCCGCAAGGTAAAGTCCAAGGTCCATTTACAGCAACTGAAATGCTTGAATGGTATCGTGCCGGTTATTTTGATGAAACATTAAATGTACGTCGTGTATGTGATTTACAATTTATTGAGCTTGGTGATTTATTGAAAGCGTGTAGCGGTACAATACCATTTTTATCAATGCCATCAATAATACCACCATTGTTGCAAGGCCAAACAAATGATATCAATTTAAGTGCAGCTACAACGGTTAAAGCAGTAACACCAACAAAACCATTAGCCAATCCATTAGTTCATACAAATAAAATGCCGCCACCCACATCCGCAAATAATCCACCATTTTTTGATATTATGCCATCGCAAAATTTTCTTGGTCTTATAAATCAACCATCCAATGATTTTCGTGAGTAAAGTTTTGCACATTTTTCTTTCTTTAATCAATTTTATCTTTTCTTGTTATTTTCACATTCTTTCATTCATATTGATCGAATATTTCTTCGATATCATTTTTCTCTCTTAAGAATTGTGTAGATTTTTTAACAAGTGACACACTCTTTCTCTCTCTCTCTCTATTTTTTTGTGCCTCATTTTCTTTAGTTTTATCCAATTCACTGCCGAAACACCCGAATCCGGCAATGTCAACGTTGCCGAATACATTGAACAAACCAACGCATCTCAAAAATCCACATCAAACTCAATCGTTGCAACATCTTTTAAGCCAACATAAAAATGAATTCAATGCACCGGATCCAGTTGATCCGATGCATCACATGTTAAATTCCATAAATCATCAACAAATTTCGCCGCCAGTTGGATTATTACCGCAAGTACCAACAATTCCGCCACAAACCACAACACAAAACAATTCATTCCAATCACTCATGATGCAACTTCAAATGCAGAAACCTCATATTATGCAACAGGTAAATTGTATAGACGGAAAACTACGATTTGATTCAATACGATTTTACACGTTTTTTTTTATCTTTTAAATCGTGGTTTTTCACCATTTTGTTTTTTTTCCGACTTAAACAACAATTCTTGATTTTTGCGACTTTCAATTTTTTTTTCTTTCCAATGTTCTCAATTTAAAATGTTCATTCAAAATATGCTTAGAATATGAAATAGTTATTGCATTGAATAATATTTCCCTAAATGTAATTTTTCTTTTCTCCGAAAATTATTCACCGAAATTAGAAATTGTATTAAAATTAAAATAATTGCTGAAAATATTGAAAATTTCAGCAAATTCAACATCAGCAGTCACTATTAATGAATGCAATAAATTCATCAAGTATGCCGTTGCCATCACATCATTCCATTGATGAGATGCAACATCAACATCAACCGGCTGGCATCTGGGATTTACCAATACCACAAAGTGGTGTTGGTGCACCTCCAGTTGGTAAGGGCACATTTTTTTGTTCACCAAATTATGAATAAATGATGTTTATTGAATTTTTGGGATTTCTTATTGGATTTCGAAAAAGAAAAAAAAAAAAAAAAAAAAAATCGGAAATAAATTGACTAAATAACTAATGAATTTTTGTATTTTGGAAAAAAATTAGTGCCAAGTTCATCGATGAAAACTGAACTACAAATAATCGAGCACTTGCAAGCTCAAGCAAAAGCAAAAGAGGAACAATTTAAATTCGAGCACCTGTCTGCTCAACAATTGGACCAATGGAAAAAACAACAACAACAACAACAACAACAGGTATTGCATCAAACACAACCTCAGCCAATGTCACATCATCAAGATGTTCAACAGGTATTATTCATGTGTATTTTATGATTTGCGAATTAAAAACTACACGTTTTTGCTGAAAAAAAAACAAATTTTTCTACAAAAAAAAAAAAAAAAAAAAACCAAAAAAAATGTCCACAAAATAATTTTATCATTTTTACACAGATAACACCATCATCATTAGTGCGTGGCAATACACCAGCTGATTTATTACAACAAACGGACATGTTCCGAGCTAAAAATGAGAATATTAAAGAGCTTGAAGTGAATCGTGTGCCAATTAAATCGGTAAAAGCAAAACAAACCACAGATCAATCAGCCGCTATGAAAACTGATTTAAAATCAACTCAACTTATTAATAAAATCAATAATAATGCAATTGAAACATCGGATGATATACAACAGGAGAAAAATGATATAAAATTGAATAAAAAATGTGCTGGTGCTGTAGTTACTGCTGTCACCGCCGCTGCCGCCGCCGCCACCGCCACAGCAATGAATGTTACATCAAAAATGGCCAATGAAATGAAAACAAATCAAAAATTAAACAGCGGAATAAATGCAAGCGATGTTGCTAATAAATCCAATAATAATGTGACGAATGCAACAACGCCAAAGAATTCAGCAAAAGAGAGTACAAAGAAAAAATCGAAAGAAAAGGACCAAAAAGCTGCCGAAGAAAAGCGACGACAACAAGAAGAAGAGGAAGAACGAAAACGCCTTGAATTAATTGCTGCTCAACGTAAAGCTAAATTAGTCGATCAAAATGCTATTCGATCTGAACAACCGAAACGAAATAATTTAGCCGCATCGGTTGGTAAGTTTATGACACATTTTTTTTTTTACACAATTTTCTAAATGCAGAAAACGCTTTTTTTTCGCTCGTGAAACATTGAATATTTCAAAAAAAAAAAAAAAAACAAAAAACTAAACTAAACTAAACTAAATTTAATTCACAGCTCCATGGTCGAATATATCGGAAAATCCAACATCGATGGCAACCCCATCAACGTTAACACTTGCTGAAATTCAAAAAGCCGAACGTGAACGACGCTCCGAAATGTATCGTTTGGAACAGGCGCAACAGCAAAATCAAGCATTAATTGAGCAACAACAACAAAAAGAAGTGCTTAAATGGAAACTGAAACCGCAACAAAATCAAGCCAAATCATTGGCTGAAATACAAGCAGAAGAGAGCAAAGCTAGGCAAACAATTCAACAAATTACAGCGGCAAATGTAAGTTTCATTGAAATGAATGTAAAATTCGTTTGAACAAAAACAAAAACAAAAACAATAGAAATAATGGTGAAAATTGTATCTAGGCTGCCCAGCAAAAGCAACAAAATGTGAAAAAAGAGGAAAAATGGTCATCAGTATCTCAATGGTCGATGATTTGGGGTAATGATCAGGCTGCATCATTAACAGTAACATCATCAACGGCAGCAACATCTGCCATTGCCGCATCTACATCAAATAATGGCAATGCAAATTGTTTCTGGGAAGATTCAGCTAAGGCAATACCAACACCATCAACCAATAAAGCAAATGTTCAACAAAATGGCACCGCAAAACCATTGGCAAAAAGTCAAACCGTTTCCAATATGCAATCGATTGCAAATTCAAAAGCTAATCAAAATGCATCTAAAACAACAACAATATCGAAAACAAATTCAAGTAGCAATGTTACGACCACAGCAACCAATTCAACATCAAACAATAATAGCAAGAAGGCTAAAGGTGTCAATGCAAATCCGAAAAAAGGTAAAAAAAATTATTTAATGAATTGAACAATTGGTTTTTTATCGTAAAAATTCCACAACATTCAATAATGAATGACATTTTCAACAATATTGATTTGTTTTTGTTTTTTTTTTTTTTTTTTTTGTATTTCAGATGGTGACGATGAGTTTGGTGCTTGGTGTATCAAAGCACTATCGGCTCATAATGATGTTATCGATGGTAAGTTATGAATCCGCTAATGATGCTAATTTTCTTATTCGAATTTTGAGAAATCATTTATCACGCAATTTATGAATATTTTTTCTTTTTTTTTTTTCTTCGTTTTTTGCAAACAGTGCCAACATTTGTGTCTTTCTTGCGTGACATTGAGTCACCGTTTGAGATCAAGGATTACATTCGAATGTATTTAGGTAAATTAAGAAAAAAAAATGCAAATTGCAATTGTTTTTCTGCGCACACCACATACTTCATACATATCCGGGGAACATTTGTTCACGTGTTGTTGTTTTTTTTTTCTTTTTTGACAGGTGAAACAAAGGAATGCGGTGAATTTGCAAAACATTTCCTTGAACGTCGTAGCAAATATAAGAATCAACAGCGTGCTGCAAATGCACATATTGATGATATGTGTTCACCAGCACCGGCTATAACGCCAGCAGCTGATGGTCAAGAGGCCAAGGTTAATTTCATTTACTTTTGCTATTTTCCACATATCAATTTCCATTGAATAGTTTTGTTTTTTTTTTTTTTGTTTTTGTTAAATGCAACAAATGAAAATAACGTTTGATGTCTTTTTGTTTTTTCATTTTCGATGACATTTAGGGCAAGGCCAAAAAGGAAAAAAAGAAGAATAAAATGACAAAGCTGGATTCGAGAATTTTGGGATTTTCGGTAACATCGGCTGAAGATCGATTGAATGTTGGTGCACGAGATTATGCACGTGATGGACCATAAATTGCTGCAAAATCACCATTCAATCAAACAAATTCTCTGTCTCTCTCTTTCTCTCTATCTCTCTCTTTCTTTTTCTATCGCTCTATCAATCTCTCATTTGTCAGCAATGCAAAAAAAAAAAAAAAAACAACAAACATTTATACACCGACAAAAACATCCCCCTTCCCCATCTTCCTTCACGCCCCAAATCCAAAATTCACAAGACCATCATCAATCAAACAATATGAATTTCTATCAAATCAGTAGAAGAAATGCAAAGAAGCAGCCGAGCAATCATTTCAAGCATGAAACGTTTTTCGTTTCTCAAACAAACAAATACATTCATTCATTTTGCTTCCGTTGTTTTGATTAAAAAGAGGAAACACAGTTTTAAACAGCATGCGTTTAACTGAGAAATTAAAGAACAAGAACAAGAAGAAGAAGAAGAAGAAGAAAATAAACAATTAATAATTAAAAAGTTGAAATATTATCAATGAGAATGTGCGAGGGCAGTTAATTCTTGTAAAAGAAATTTGATTTTCCCAATGTTATAATTCTATTATTCATTCAATTTCTTTTTTTTTTTTTTTTACTTTAAGACACAGTGAAAACAAATTAGAAATATTTGTAAATACAAGAATTTGAAAAGAAACAAAAAAAAAAAAGTCAAACAATGAATGTTATTGATACAAAAACCATTTGTGTTTTTCTTTTGTTGCTCTTTAAATTTAATTTCATTTGGAGTTTGTGCCATTTGGCGGGCACATGTGCGCTATCAAGAGATATGGTGGGTTTTTTTTTTTTTTGCTTTCTTTTTTCTTCATTCAAATTCAATACAATCCGTTGTGATTCATTCGTTATTCGGAACCATTCTAGAATTTCATACGTAATCAACTAATTTTAGTTAAATTTTATGCCGACGCAAACATTTACAACACATACATACACCATTTTACATGGATAAAGTGTTGAACGAAATATATCGATTGGAGCAACAGTATACACAGTTCGATGACTTGATTGTATTAATTTCAACATAATGATGACAGCTAATGAGAACGTTCACTTGCACGCACGTGTATATGCAATACATACACAAACCAAATTGACACATGGTTTTTGGCATTTGTTTTTGTTAAAATGTCAAACCATCCATACCGATACACAACCGAAAAAAAATATGTCTGAATTAAAAAACCTTTTTCAAAGTAAACAATTTAAATGCAGGTAATTTTTGTGTTTCGCTTTATGGCAGAGGGGAACGATTTGAAGATTTTCTTTTATTTTTTCTCTTTTTTTTTTTTTTTTTTGATTTTCCATTTCGATATTCTTTCTTTCATTTTTTTCGACTTTTTTTCATTGTTTTTGTCATTTTCTACAAGTTTTTTCCTTGTTTTGCAAATTTTTTCCAAAATAATCCTTAGGGTTGATTAGGGTTTTTCATATTTTTTTTCGCTTTTTCACGGTTTTTTCTTGAAAGTTACTCATGTACCCCACTTATTGATGGAACTTCCATCGCTTTTAATGAATTTTTCATTTTTTTCCAAAATTTTTTTATAATTTTATTTAATTTTATTCTTTATTCCCAAACATCAGTGTTAGCTCAGTGCTTAACAAAGATGTGAAACAGCATGGGAAAACGTTTATGTTTGATGGTAATATTTACAATATTTACAAAACATTTGCATTATTCAATTTGATTTTCTTTTATTGTTACCATCAAAGGTTTGGAGGAT
Source organism: Resseliella maxima (assembly GCA_029041755.1). Lineage (NCBI taxonomy): Eukaryota > Metazoa > Arthropoda > Insecta > Diptera > Cecidomyiidae > Resseliella > Resseliella maxima. The sequence continues at coordinate 169,848 of JAQOWM010000194.1, forward strand.
ACAGCTTGGTATTCGGATCAGGTAAATAGCTTCAAAATGTAACCAGTCAGTTGGTTTTAGTTTTTTTTTTTTTTTTTTTTTTTTTAATTAATTTTGATTTGACATTTAATAATTAAAATCGTCATTTGTTCATTTTGCGTTTTAACATCAAAAATGAGTGAAAATTTTAATAAGAAAAAAAAATGTTTTGATTGTGATTTACAGGGTTTACCGCAGACTATAAATATTGTGTTTGATGAGCCGCTTGAAACATTTGCATTGAACTCATGCCAATTGAGGATAAAATTTCAAGGTGGCTTTGTGGGCAGTGTTATGACCATTTCAATTGATGATTCAACTAATCAAAATATTTACAAAAATTCATTCTATCCAGATGATATAAATGATTTTCAAACATTCACATTGGCCACTGATGCAAATGCACAAATACTAACCAATCTTAAACGATTATCAATTGTATTTGAAAAAAGTTCCGATTTCTTTGGTCGTATTATTATTTATCATTTAGAACTATTTTCCGAATAATATTTTATTTCTTTGGATTCGATTTCAAATGAAAAGAATAAAACGGGTTTAATGTAAGAAATAAAATTGAATATGAGAGAAAAAAAAACAAAAAATATTGAAATAAAAACACATTTTATACAATACATAAAGTGATTCTAAAAGTTTAAATTTTATTTTATTTTATTTTATTTTTTTTTTTTTTTTTTCGAATCAGTGTGTGTTTTCATTCAATAATTTCAAATGGCATTTTAAATTCAGTTCTAAGAAACAATAACATTTGTCACATTGATGTTGCCATTATCGCCATAATGTTTAACAATTTTCCTCTAGGAGCCACGGGTGATCTAGGCTAAAGAAAATAGAAGAAAATGTTTGAAGGAAATTTTTATTTTTGGAAAAATAAATTGTTTGACAAATTATTTGAAAAAGGATTAGAAAAAAAAAAATCGAAAAATTGGAAAGACATTTGAAAAAAAAAAAAACTCTTTCGAATTCAAAAGCTTCAGAAAATCAAAAATCAAAAATAAAAGAAGAAAAATAAGAAGAAGAAGAAGAAGAAGAAGAAGAAGAAAGAAGAAAGAAGAAAGAAGAAAGAAGAAAGAAGAAAGAAGAAAGAAGAAAGAAAGAAAGAAGAAAGAAGAAAGAAGAAAGAAAGAAAGAACTGTGTAAAAATCACGAATACCATTGAGCAGCCGTTGCCCGAGTGTTAGCATCGAAATTGAGCATTGGTTCCAAAAAATCAGTGAATTCCCTGGCATCAAATGAATTCCAATTGTATTTATCGACAAGAACACTGTATAAGTCCCATGGTTTCAATTTCGTTATGTTTCGTAAATTGCCTGAAATGAACAACATTGTATTGAATAAGAAAAGATTTAACGTTTGAAAAAAGAAAAAAAAAAATAGCAACTTGATTGAAAGAAACTTACCGAAACTATTAAAATATTTATAACCATATTTGCCCTGAAAAATGATGTGTGGAGGAATATTGCCGAGCAATTCAATAATATGAGCCAAATGATCTTCATCGCGTGAATATTCATCGGAACCGCGTGGATCAAATAAATAATCGCCGGTTAATAGTTCAAAAGCTAAGCATGCGGTTGACCAAATATCAGCGGTGTAATTATATTCGGAGCCCAATAGCACTTCAATTGATCGATATTGACGCGTTTGAATGTCCTCGGTGAAATGATGATCCTAATTTGAATTGAAAAAAAAAAAAAACAAAGAAAACAGAATTGCATTTATTCGGCCACATGAACATGCATTTTTTGCCCATTGTAACATGCAAACTTACATTGTAACATGCATTTCCTAAATCGGCAATTTTCACCCGAATTTCCGTATTTCCAATCAATTCAAGTAAATTTGGATCGCATTCAATTTGCATATTTACACCGCTTGCCATTGATGATTCAGCTTTGCCATGCTGTGATTGTTGGCTATTTTTTCGTTCCATTTTATAACGTTTTATATGCGCACCGGTGCTTGATGACACTAAAACCGATGATACATTTGGCAAATACTTTTCAATTAAATCATTTTTATCCGATTGCATGCTTAAACTATCAATAGAATTTGTATCAAAATCATGTTTGGAAGATAAATCAGCCGCTGGCAAACTATCGTAATTTGAAAAGCTCGATATATCCGGATCGGAAAAATCACGATCATACTTTTGTTTCGTGCTTGCGCTGACTGAAATGTTCAATAAATAAGAAATTTTTGTTTTTTTTTTTCAATAAGTTAATTTCGATTTTGATTCATTTTTTTTAAAATCTAAGCTACCATAAGACATGGGAAGTTTGATATTTCGTTCTTTTAAGGCGGTGATTTCATTGTCAATTTGTCGATTGATTTCATCTGGATTATTCGGACACAATAAAATATTTTCGGGTTTAATATCGGTATGGATGATGCCACATTTGGCGTGTAGATAATATAATCCTTGTAAAACCTGTTGACAAAAAATGAAAATACATTCAAATTAGTACACGCCCACACATTCGAAATTTCAAAAATGATATTTTTGCTTTGAATTGTGATGGCAGTTTTCAACAATTTTCCATTTTAAATAAATTTTAAATTTTTATCAAATTGCCGTTCAATTGTTTGACTTTAATTTCAAATTAAGAAATTGAATCCACTTGTGACAACATTTCATTCATTACGTGTATGATAAATGTTATTTTTAAACACTCACCTGTCTAATAATCAATTTAACCATTTTAATTGGTAAACCTTGGAAGTTATTTCGAACGATAAGTTTGTATAAGCTACATCCAAGAGCTTCAAATACTAGGCAAGTATGAACACCATTCACGCCACGAATCGTAAAATGGTTAAGAAGACGTACAATTTTCTCACAATATGGATGCTGTGATTCATTTTGACGAATCGCTTCTAATAATCGAATTTCATCGGCTGCCGTTTCCGTATAATGCTGAGCACTTTTGATTACTTTTAACGCAACATAATTATCTTTCCTTGAAGATTGCCATAGGGAGAAAGACGTGACGAAAAAATTAAAGTAAATAATTTAAGAAGAAAAAATATGATGATGCAGAAGAAAAAGAAGAAGAAGAAGAAGAAGAAGAAGAAGAAAATGAAGAAGAAGAAGAAGGAGAAGATGAATGAAGAAGAAGAAGGAGAAGATAATAGAAGAAGAAGAAGGAGAAGGAGATGAAGAAGATGAAGAAGAAAAAAGAAATGAAAAATTGTCACATGAAAAAAAAACGAAAAGATGAAAAATGGGAACACAAAAGGAGTAAATCAATCAAACTGTATTCTGTTTGAATGTGTTTTAATGTGTATAAGTTATTAAGCAATAAATATAAGATTGAAAACTCTTACAAAATTTCACGACACAGCCAAACAGTGGAGAAATGACCCCAGCCAAGCTTACGGACGACACGATATCGATTATCGAATACATCACCAATAACAACCGGATGATAACCACCTCGACAATACTGTGTATCATCCTCTTGCTCTTCATCTGAACCGTACAGACTGCAGTTTTCTGATTCATGTACGATGCCGGCTATTGCACCACCACCCGGATATGTTGATGTTGATGCAAATGAACGTGGCTCGGAACTGAATGAGAAAAAAAAAAAAAACAAAAAATGAAAAACCATCAAATACCAGACAATTTGCATTTATTGTGACATAATGAAATATGTTAATGTGAATTGCATATAAAAAGTTAAGACTAATAACGAGCAATTTGGCAGCAAAACAAACGAAAAAAAATGAGCAAAAGTTAGGAGACAACGAAAATAAAAACAAAAAAAAAAAGCGAAAAATGAAAAACAAAAAGAACAATGAGAAAAACCCGAAATTCACCCAAAACTTACAGACTAACAAAAGTGCCTCTTAAAACGGGCATATCCTGGCGTCGACTCAATGGCGGTGAAATGGATAGCGATAAAAAGCGATTTTGTGCCGATAGCAATGGTTTTCGTGTGCTATTTGCACTTTGTGCAATTTCTTTGCGCGCATATTCGCTATTGGCATCGGTCCAACTATCATTTAATGTGGATGATGTTGTTGTTGTTGTGGTGGCAGTTGTATTTGTTGCCGTAAAACATAATAAATCATCATAATTTTGTATGCGATTCAATTGTGTAAAATCTTTGGTTAGAATATCGGATGATGCAGATGGTGGTGTTGATGTTGTTGCGGTTGTTGTTGTTGTTGTTGATGTTGATATTAATTGTAATGCCATTGAAATGGATGGCATATTTGTTGATCGAATTGCTGTTGTTGATGTTGACAATTGTGCATCATTGTAATCATATCGAAAAATGGCATTACGAAATGGTGTTGCAAGACTTTTTGGTGTGCTAAGCGCATCATCCATATCAATTGAATCATTATAATGCAAATAATCAATGCTATTATCATTTGCACTTAATAAATAATCACGATATTGACTTTTATAATCATTGTTTTTATATGCGGGCATTGATAATATATTGTCATTTGTTTCATCATCATCATCATTTGATGTTAAATTATCAGATACGGTCGATGTTTTGTCAATGATTAATTTATCAAGATCAGTTGTTGTATACGTGTCATTATCCGGATCTCTTGGTGACAACAATGTTGTTGTCGTTGTATTCACCTTGCTAAGGCTATTCAGTTTCGATGGCGATAAGTAGCTGTGATTATTGTGACTGATTTTCATTTGGTTTTCTTGTTTTCTTAATTATTTTGTTATTATTTTTCTCTATTAACCGTTATCGTCGTTGATTGATTAGTCAAATGTTAGACAAAATGTTGTTATGTGTATTGTCATCGGTCGTATGTCAATCATTGGCTGATTCATCGGTTTCCATTTAATCGTTTCATTTTCTTCGTCATCATTCTTGATCGGCCATAAACAATCGCAAATGACAATATTGTTTTTATTTCTCCCTTTCTCTCTCTTTCTCTCTCTCTCTCTCTCTCTCTCTCTCTCTCTTTCTCTCTCTTTCTCTCTCTTTCTCTCTCTCTATCTCTTGCTCTCTCTCTCTCTCTCTCTTTTTGGTAATGAAGTAATTAAAATGTGGCTACTGTTTCAAGCTTATTACATTTTCCATTGGCTTCTTTTCTATTAACGACTTTATTATTGATTTTATATTTATTTTCGAATCGTCAAATTGGCCAATAATAAAAAAAAAAAAAAAAAACGAAAAATTGATATGATTTTTGATGATGATCAATTTGAGTGGTTAAAATGTACACTGAAGTATAAAATTAAGTCTTTACGATTTCGTATATTTTGTCATCGATTTTTTTTTTCTTCTTTCACTTCTTCGTGTGTAAAAATTGTTTGTTTTTTCGGTTTTTTATGAAATTTTCTTAGAAATTTTTTTTTTATAGAAATTGTAGAAATGTGTAAATGTATATAGAATTGTAGAAAAAGTGAAACAAAAATGAAATAGCAAAAAATTACGCGAAACTTTTGATCGATTGAAAGAAAAAAAAAAAAAAAAAAACATTCGTTTTTAATTAACAAGAGAAAAAAAAATATGATTTTTCGTTTTGACTATTTTTCAATGTAGAAAAGTGAATTAAAATGATTGCATCAAAGGTTTTACACTCAGCTGACTTTGACAAAGTTCATAGTTTAACTACATCACACACTATTTTCTTGTGCGTTAGTGTTTGTTTCTTTTAGTTTTCTTCTTTTTTTTTCTTACTTTCTTATTTTCTTTCTTCAAACTCACTTGTTACAAAAAGAAATTAATATTGAGGAAAAATGAACAGAATCCTCTTATCACCATGTATTTCAATCACTTAAGTATCCATATTATTTCCTCGAATTTTCGATTCTTTTTTTTATCTCTCTCATTCTCTCTCTCTCCCTCTTTCTCTCTCTCTCTCTCTCTCTCTTTCTCTCTTTCTCAGAAAGTGTCTTTCTTGCGACAATTCAAATCGCTAAAAAAAAAAATTTCGTTTTTACAATAAAAATTCTGCGTCGTGAATTGTATTTAATATACGAAAAAAAAAATTAAATTCCACAAATGGTTTTCAATTGTTTTCGTTAAATGCAATCAACAGAAAATCAATCAATTTCACTGCATTTCAAAAACATTATTTACAATTGTTGCCGAAATCAAACAAGAATAAAAAAACAAAATATCTCTTGATTTTATTGTTAAATCATTTCACAATAACAAAAATGTCACATCTCTCTACCTCAAAACATTTTAACGTTCACTCTCTTTCTCTTTCTCTGTCTGTCTCTCTATTTTTTCGACATACTTCAATAATTCAACTTAATTTTTCAAGCAATATGTGTGCGTTTAGTGTGCGTATTATTCTATATTGTCCCAGTGACAAAATTTTACAAACAAGCTTTCTCACTCTCTCTCTCTCTCTCTCTCTCTCTCTCTCTCTTTCTCTCTCTCGATCTTTCTATTTTTCTCCGCTATTCTCTTCTTTTCTCCTTCACTCTTTTTATCCTTCACTTCATCTCTCTCGTTCTCGTTTGTAGATCTCCTTTCATTTATTTTACTCTTTTTCTGTCTCGCTCTCGTTCAATAGATTCAGCAATTTCACACTAGTTTCATAAAGCTCCAGCAAATTTCTTTGCTGTTCACCGCAATGCTCTTTTCACTTGTATATCAATATCATGGTTTCAAATAACATTCAGTCCCATTTGAATACATGGGACACTGTTTTATAAACATACAAATACTAACAAAACCGATTTTTCGAGCTTGCGCTTTTACATTTTCCATTGTTTTGCAAACCAGTCCAATAGTCTTTCTCTGTTTCTCTCCCTCGTTCGTATCCTCTGTGTTGGTTTTTCCATCAGTTTTGTTGATTTTAAATGTTTATAGTCGTTTTTAAAACGCTTTTGAAGTGCCAATACTTAAAAGAAACTATACAATATTCACTTATGTTACGATATTCTCTCTCTCTCTCTTTCTCTTTCTCTCTTTTTTTCTCTTCTCTTTTTAGCATTTTGCACTTTCACATAATATTCAATCGCTGTTTGCATTGATGCTATTTAGCAAGAACAAATAGACGAACTGTTGAACTTTAAATAAACTTTACAAACAGTGGAAACTGTGTGAAGTGTTACCATGGCAACAAGTTTTTTAAGCGCAAATTAGCAATTAGATCAAAAGAAATTGAAACATTTTTTATATCGTTTGCGGAATCGAAATTTATGCTTCATCGTTCATATCGGTCGACTTGATTTGCTTTTTTTTTTCTTTTCTCTTTTCTCTCTCTCTCTCTCTCTCTCTCTCTCTCTCTGTCTCTCTCTGTGTGTCTCGCATAAACATGAGAAAAACTCATCGAGAATTCAGAACGAACTTTTCTTGAAAATAAATTCCTTTTATCGTTTGCATTTTGTAACGCTTAAGATATTTCATATTCACAATCACAATCAACTTCGATATTTTTAACATATGGCTATCGTTCTTTTTGTTTATTTTCAAATTTTATTGTAAAGAATTTTATCTCAAATGAAATAACAACTTGGAAGCCATTTCAGCTTTGGTTTTTTACTCACTTTTTTTTCATACATTTTTAAACATTATTAGATTGATGAGACTGAAAAGAATAAAGAATGAAAGGACATTTTCTACGAAAATATTCCAATAAATAAATAGATTTGAACTTGTAAAACAACTTTTTAATTTAAAAACTTTTTAATTTCTTTCGAATCTTCAGTATTCAACACTTGAAATAGTTACAAATATGAATTGAAAGATATATTTATATATTTACCAATGATACAATGAAATGTATTTGAATCATAGATTCTCACAGAGGGTTTCCAGAGTTCTTTTCCTGACGTAATCTTTGAACCAGAGAATTTGGGAAGATTTATATAATTTGAAGCAAACAATTTATTCAGCTGTCTGAACAGCAGTACTGTTGGGTCGACAGCTGCTGTTAGTAAAAGCCTGTTACATGCAATCTCCCATCGAATTCCTACTCAACAGCGGCTGTCAATGCCATAGCGCTGCTGTGCAGACAGCCGAATACATTGAATGATTTGAATATCTTCTTTTTCTTCTAAGGAGCGGAAACAACCAAATCAAGTTTGTGATGAAAATCAATTGCAATATGATTTTCGAGATGAATTTCCATTTTTTTCAGCTTTGGAAAGGAATATGGATGACAAACTACCTAAAAATTTAAAATAAAATCATTTATCTCTATTCTCTGATGAATGTCACATTGCGACAATTGTATTGTCATCAAACGCATATTATTCTAATGTCAAGTTTGTTTTTTTTTTCAATCGTTTAAAATTCAAAATTGCAAATACTTTTATAAAAATCATCATTGTTCAAACTTTTTAAAATTGTTTGAGTTAAAATGTTTGAAGCGCATCGATAAATAATTTTTGTAATAATTCTGTCTCTACCTTGATAAGTTACTGGATTCTTCGGCAAAAAAACGAATGTTCCGAATGGAAATTTTTAGTTCCTTCACGACCAACCATTTTTGAACATTTTTTATGACTTACTATAAGCAGCACTCCATGCATAAGCCTCGGATATGTAATTCAATTGAAACAACAGTTTAAAAGTTTAAAACCGTTTCGCAAAACAAACAAACACGCCGTTTAAAAAGAAAAAAAACTTTCACACTTTAAATCCAAAAACCCAAATTTGGTGATCCAAAAAAAATAAAAAAAAACCCACCAAAAAAAAAAAAATTATATCGTGTGTGCCATGGAAAAATGGCAAATATGAAAAGGCATGAATTGAGCCAAAATCAGTGAGTGCCATTGGAGTGTTTTTCTTTTGGAAAAAAAAGAGAAAAGAAGAAAAAAGCATGGAGCGTTGTATGGAACCATGAAATCAACGTACTTTCAGTGAAGCATTCATATGCAGATATGAATAGTATCCAATATGCATGAGTTGTACACGATTTGTATCACGCATTTAATAAATATTTTCAAATTAAAAATGTGTTTTTTTTTTCATGTACAACTTCTTCTTCTTCTTTCAATTTTCATGAAACATGATTTTAGAGACATAATTGAGGCATTCAACCAAATCATTCAATTTCATCGCTCATATTTCCGATTCACGGTTTATGCATGATTGAACAATAAAATTAATCCAATATTGAACAAATAGAGAAATATATTCAAATTTTAAATTAAATTTGGGCGTTTTGTATCCGGCTTCACGTTTCATTAACATACTTTCAATACTAATACATTCATTATGTTCTTGTGTTTGAAATTAAAATTTGTGCATTTGAAATAAGAAAAAAAAAAACGATTCGCCTTGTTCAGTACGATCCATTTGATCACAGTCAAATTTTCTCTGCCTATATATTTTGCCTTTCTCTGTTTTACTCGAATATAATATCCACGTAAGTCACCATCTCTCTTACCGCAGGACCTCTCTATCTCGCTCGCTCTCTCTCTCTCTCTCTCTCTCGCCTCTCTCTCTCTCTCGCCTCTCTCTCTCTCTCGCTCTCTCTCGCTCTCTCTCTCTCTCACTCTCGCTCTCGCTCTCACACTCTCTCTCTCTCTCGCTCTCACTCTCACTCTCTCTCTCTCTCTCTCTCTCTCTCTCTCTCTCTCTCTCTCTCTCTCTCTCTCTCTCTCGCTCTCTCTTTGTGTGTGTATGTGTATTTATCTCTTCCAGAGAGTCTGTGCGACTCACTTTAAGTTCGTGTTACATAAAATTGAAAAATTTTGAATGAATCCTCATATTCTGAAAGTTTGAATGAGAGAAATAAAGAAAAAAACTCGTTGATGTTGAGCATTTTTTAACAAAAATACTGTCTATTTATTATCAGAAATAAGAATAAATTTTTTTTTTTCTTCTTTTCTCATATGGTTCTCTCTGTAATTTGTATTTTATTTTTATTTATTTTTTTAGTTTTTCTTTGTATGTTCTTTATCTCATGTTCGTTAATTAATTCGTTTGATAGGTTTTTCCATTTGAATGCCACAGTCATAAATTTCTTCCTGATTAATGGTTTTTTCATTTTTATTTCTTTATTCATTTTTAATTCATTTTTTTTTTGTTTTTTTTTTTAATTTTATTTTTTTTAAAGAAGTGTTGATTTTTAATTTAAATTTCATCACAAAAGAAGCAGATATCAAGAAATTGAAAATAGAATAAATCACGAATAACTAATTGATTAATAGCGAAACATTGAATTGCTACTTGTAATATATCTTGAGCATGCACTTTAGCATTTTTCCGTGTTTGATTATAATTGTGCACGATTGATTCTCGTGACAATAATAATAAAATATGAATAATGCAATGTGATGTGCTTTACATTTTTTTATTTCGTCTCACTTTCTCTTTCCCTTTTCCCTTTCTATCAATAATGTTTTTTTTTTCTCCCTTTTCTTTCTATTCATTCATTTTGTTTCTTCATCAAATTTTCTCTTATTTTCTAATAAAAAATAAATTCATTTCTCTCCAATGAAAAAAGAAACTGAAGAATTAAAAAAGCAAAAAAAAAAAAAAAAAAAAATAATTGATAAACAAATTGTCTTGGAATTTGGAATGTAATTCTCATTCGCAAATAGACACGAAAGATGAGAGAAAAAAAAAAGATATTTTTTTTTTTTAATAATTAAAACAGATAAATGATTAAACTACATTTGACTTTAGTTAGTTAATAAATTTCACGATTATTTCCTAATGAAATGTTCCTTGTCAATAGACTCTCTAATAAATATCGGTTAAAATCATTAGCGAAATTGTGTGATTTTGGTTTTGATAAAATGTATTTTCACTTGTTTTTTTTTCGCATTGGCTGGAAAGATTGAGATTATATTTTTCATTTGTATTCATTTTCAAAAATTATACTTTGTTTGATTTATTTTACATTTCTTGAATTATTCGTTGCAAATTGTTGATTCGGTGTTTTTTTACTTAGAATTTTGAAAGAATTACAGAACAAAACATACACACATTTTTTGAGAAAGTTGATCGCGAATTTTTTTTTTTTTTTTTTTTTTCTTCACAGATTTCAATTTATTTGATTTGATTTGTGAGAAAAATTGGACAAAGTCCAACTGAGAAAGTAAAAGGAGGAAAAAAAAAATGAAACAAAATGATTTCACATAGAAATGAAATCATCAATTCGACAAGTGAGATTTTACTTTTTTCACTATTGGCGCATATTCATAACACGCGAATTATCAAACGAAATAAATAAAGCAAAAAAAAAAAAAAAAAAACAAAACAAAATGAAACGAGAAAAAGAAGAAGCAGAAAAAAAAACGATAGCGAAAGTATCGAGTGCATTTGAAATGACGATAACGCGTCATGCAATTAACGTGGCTAATTAGACGATATCGCTCGCTATTCTTCTTCTTCTTCTTTTTCTTTTTCTTCTTATTGTTCAATGGATTTTGGTTTGTGTTTCGTTTCACATATTTGCTTGGTTACACGAATTCTAGAAAATGGCCAATGGCCAAACACATAATTCAAATTTTCAAAATGAATGTGTTTGTTTTTTGTTTTCTGTTTCTCATTTTGTATTAGTTTCACGTGAATTGTTCAAAAACAAAACTCAAACGATTTTTTTTTTTTTTTGTTTTCATTGAAATGTGTGATTTTCAAAATGATGTGTGTGTTTTAGCTATAAATGGATATAATAAAATGATAAAGCCTACTTAATTAGTTTTTCTTTTTTCTTTTACTTCTTCTTTTTTTCTTCTTCTTCTTCTTCTTCTTCTTTATGTTAGCTCATTCTCTACTTCACATTTGTGTTATAACCGAAGACAGTTTTCATTATATTAATTTTTTTTTTTTTTTTTTTTCTTTTTTAATCGAAGAGAGAAAGAAAAATGTTTATTGCTGAGAATGGTTTTTGTTTGATATCGGCGATAAATTGATGATAGCCATTTATTTAGGCTCGTTGTAATAAATCTCGAATCTCTTGCTTTTCGGCCGCATCAACAAGAGATGAACCATCTGGTGCGGTGACACTTTTGTCGGCGCCAGCCGATAAAAGTATTTGAACACAACTCGTGTGGCCTTCCCATACAGCAGCCAAAATCGGACTGATACCATGCTTATCAACGATCTAAATTATACAGATTAATCGTATCCAATAAAATAATTAATCAATTGGAGAGTAAAAGAAATCGAAAAAAAAAAAAAAATGAGTAAAAAGACACAATTACACACAAATCGCAACAAAAAAAAATGAATGTTGATGTTACTTACATTGACATCAGCACCTTTGGCTATCAAATAGCGCAGCACATCTGATTGTCCATAATCGGCTGCATAATGAATGGGAGATCGTGTTGTTATCTCTTGATTTACATTGAAACCATTCTGTTCGATGAGCTCTTTCACCTGATCCAAATCACCATTTTTAATTGCCCATATAATACTGTCATCGATTTGTGCCATTTTTCAATGCTGTTGTTTCGTTTTTCTTTCTTTTTTTTTATTGCTTGGTTACGCTTAAATTATGTTGTTCTTTCTTTTTTTTGGTTTGCCAAATTTGTCGAGTTCTATGCCTTTCGCACAATTGTGAAGTTTTTTTTTTTTTTTCTTCTTTCTCTCTCTCTACGATTTCGTCACAAAACTAAACAATATTATGCCGGCTTCTTCGACGATACGCTACTTTGCCTATTTCAATACAATTAAAATTGCGTTAAAATCACTTGTTTCTTTACTCTTATTGGATTTCTTAGAAGATCAAATTACTTTTGTTGCCGTCGTTCCTGTTTTTTTCTCTTTCTCTTTCTCTCTCTCTCTCTCTTTTTCTCTTTTTTGCTTACAATTTAATTTCCTTTTGTTTCCGATTAAACAAACATTCGCCAAATGCGTTTCGTCTCTTTTGCTACTTTCTCTCCTCTCTGTCTATCACTCATTCAATTTCCAAATGCCAATTCTATACGAATCACAATTCAATCTATTTGACGATTACGATGAATATTAATCACAAAAACTATTTTCTTTTTTTTTTTTATTTAATAAACAATTCCCGGCGACACACATTTACTAACTTGTCTCGGCTATCTTTATGGAATTTCTTGATTATTCAATGTTTTGCAATGAATTTGATTGCTCATAATTGAAAATGTATCACTGTTTCGTTTCGAAAATGACGATTGAATGAAACGTTTTTCGAATATGAAAAAAAAAAACACACACAAACACACACACACACGCAATACACAGAAGAGGAAAAGAAAAAAAATAATAAAGGAAAATACTCACACAAACATCATTCGTCTGTTTCATGAATTTCTATCTTTCTCTATCACACACTTATTTCTACTCATTCACACACAAGGCACACACACACACAGAGAGAGAGAGAATTAAAGGCATACACAACAAATCGCTAATGTCACGCATTGTAGCTTACGTCAATTACATTTCCTGGAAGTAACGCTTCACATGACCATCGTTTTATCCAGTCGAATTATTAATTTTTGTTGTTTTTTTTCTCTTTATTATTTTTTTCACACAAATTGGTCTTGTTAAATTTCAAATGTTTAAAAATGGAAAGAAAAAATTCAAATGTATGCAAAAAAAACAAATTGAATATTTCAATTTATCCATTTGTCGATATTTCAAATTTTTGCAGTTGCGTTAATGCTTAAAAAATGCACACGAACTTCTTGATCACGCACAATATTGCATACATGTGGCGTCCTCTGTTGCATTTCAAATGCATTTTATTTTATTCACAAATTGTTCAGAAGCTTTATAGCTTGGTAAAGCACTTTTGGATGAATACGGATAAAACTATATTATTGAATCAATTATTTTACCGCTTGCTTCAATTTGAAATTTTTCTTTAGAATAATAAATTCATAAATGTGCAATGTTTTTCGATTTTTTTATATCAATTTTTCATAAGAGGAAGATTTTTTTTTTTTTGAAAAATATGAAATGATAAACAAATGTCTTATTTTTTCACAAAGGGGAAAATGTATGAAAAAAACAGTTTTGAATATGATTCTAAGTGAATCGGGAAAAGGAAACGACTTCAACTTATAAAATTACTTTTTGATTCAATGAGACTTGATGTTTTCATCGTTCACAATGTTCAAAAAACATTCTCAATTGAGTACCGAAAGTGACAAAAGAGAGACAAGTGGGCAGAGAGAGAGAGAGAGAGAGAGAGAGAGAGAGAGGGGAGAGAAAAAGAAAGGGAGAGAGAGAGAGAGGGAGAGAGAGAGAGGGAGAGAGAGAGAGGAAGAGAGAGAGGGAGAGAGAGAGGGAGAAAGTGAGGAAATGAGAGAGAGAGAGGGAGAGAGGGGGGAGAGAGAGAGGAAGAGAGAAAGAGAGACTGAGAGAGAAAAGAAAGAGAACGGGTGAGAAAGCGAGACAGAGGAACAGATTGAGAGACAAAGAGAAACAGCGAAAAAGAGCACCTTTATTTCTTTCCACATTCAACCATTCAACTGAATCATCATCACACGACTTTATTTCGCAAAAAAAATTCCTATCCAGACGCGAGAACATTCAATTTGCAGCGCATGCAATTCATTCGAACGGAAAATCCTTTAAAAATTGTATCATCAACAATGTAGTACATTGAATATACTCAACTAAAATTCTTACATTGTTGTAACATTGTTAATTTCTTTGCAAGTATTTTGTTGTTATTGAACTTGAATGTAGAAGCAGAAAATATCAACAAACTCAACATATATAGTAATGATCTGACCAGTTTTCATCAACATTTGAATTGCGCGTATACCGTTTGTATTTTTCTATATTTTTTTGTTCTGAGTTCGCTCAAAAAATTGAATTCAGTCCAAACAGCAACAACAAAAACAAAAAAAAAAACTTATTTAATAAATGAAATAGGAATGTTGGAAGTCATGTTTCATTTCGATATTTCCAATGGCATTAAAAAGTTTTCATGAAAAATACTCAAAATTTGAAATCCCAGCAATCATTTCATAATGAAATGTTTGACTTTAAACATTTCTCGCTTGGAAAATATGTAACACAATTTCTTGGTAAAAGTTTAAAGAATTTCGTATGGCAAAGAATCTTCTCAATTTAAAGAAGTGTAAATAAATTTATTTTTTTTTTTTTTTTTGTTTGTTCGTGAATCTCTGTGGGAATTCAATATCCAATACATTTGCGTACCGTGTAGTGTTGGAATTTTCTTGTATATAAAACTGAATGTCACATATCGGATGAAAAGACCGAACATTGAAAGGAGACAAAAAATGTAGACCAAAAATGCACGGTAAATAGTATAAAAAATTTTTTCGATCGGCTAGTTGAAATTCCCTTGGATTTTGATTCAATTGAAATAATAGCGGCTTTGCTCAAAAGAAGATTCACCAAAAAAGTGTATTCGTAACAGATAATTGTGTCATCAGAGCACTTTGTCATCGTGAAAAGAGAAGAAAAAAAAAAAACCAAAAAGTTTTCCACACATTTCACATATTTGCGCCAAAATGTGTTGGACACACAACTGATCAATTGCATATCACATGGGAATCAATGTGGATGTGCTTTGCAAACTCACCCATCATCCGTACATTGATAATGGATAACATTTCGTATGGGAATTTTTTTTTTTTTTTTGTTCGTGAATTTTTCTTTCTTTTTGGCAAATTTAAATGTGTGTCAAATTGAAATGAATGTTTTCCTAGCGACGACCATGAATTCAACTTTTTTTTTCGAACTTTGAAAATATGTCACATATGAAAACCAAGTGCAAAACCGTGAACGGTGATGATACGGTTCAAGAAAGTGAAATTGAAAATTGTCATTTGATATTAGTTGAATAAAAAGTGGCATTTTCTTAAGATTTGGTTACATTGCGAAGCGATGGATTCCATCATTGTCGGTTTGGTTTTTTTTTTTTTTTTTTTTTTTTTTTTGACATGGAAATCATCGAATTGTGTTCGGCTTAATTTGAACTCTCTGGCTCACTCGAAATGCTAAAAGACTCAATCCAATTATCTATATTTGGTTTACTTTGTCTGCTCACCATTAATTCCAATGTTTTTTTTTTTCTTTTCATTTTACAGAAGTCTTTGAGAAAAATGCAAGATGAAAATAGCAATTTGGTGTCAACTGAGATTTTATTTTTTCATTTTTTTTTTTTGTGTGAAAAAGCAAAATGAACGAAAATCAATTTGTTAAAGGGCATTGAATTTCAAACTTATTTTCTATGAAAATGATGAGTTTTTTTTTTTTGCTTCATGCGGTGGTCGCAACAATTTCGTAATCTCATAATTACTCTTTTTTTTGCAGTCTTGGTTAGTCTATTTTTTGCATTGTGTACCTGCAATTGAGTGAAATCGTTCATAAATTGCTTTCCTGTGTATTGGCAACAAAAAGAGCAATTCTATTGTATGTGATTTACTTTCATTCTCTTCAATGCATGACTGTTCATTTATTATATTTTTGTCTATTTCGATAATGTTTTTTTTTTTCTTCTTCTTCTTCGATTCAGTTTTGGGCTAAGATCTCTTCCAAGTCGAGTCGAATGAGAACAAAAGAGAAAGAGAGAGAGAGAGAGAGAGAGAGAGAGAGAGGAAAAGAGAGCGAGAAAGAGGGAAAGTAAGCGAGAGAGAGTGAAAGTAAGTGATAGAGAGGGAAAGATAGAAAGATAGAAAGATGGAAAGAGAGCATGAGAGAGGAAGAGAGAGATGGAGAGAGAAAGGGAGAGAGAGATGGAGACAGAGGGAGGAGAGAGAGAGGGAGAGAAAGATGGAGAGAGAGAATGGGAGAGCGAGAATGAGAGAAAAAGAGAGCAAAACAAAGAAAGACACGGAAAAGAAAGATCGAGTTGAGGGAGAAAAGTATTAAACAATCAACAATTGCACTGGTCTTTGCGAAAAAGGGAAAACGAAAAAAGAAACATAAGCAATTTGGAAGAAGAGAAAAAAAAAAATTGTCTCACAATCCAAACAAAACTAGATAACCGATAAACAAAATTAATGACCTATCGAAGGTACCTTTCCTCCTTTAACTAACAAAAATCTCATCTTCCACTTTTAATGGAAAGAAAGAAAAAAAAAAAAACAACAACTCACACAATTTATTGTATTACAAATGCTTATGTGAAATTATCAAACCGTTTGGTAAAGAAATAACAATGACTTGGCGCATTTTCAATTGTGCAAAACTATTCGATTGAATTAAATGTTGTATATTCTCAGGCCGTGTTAAACAAAAATCCAAAAAGAGAAAAAGACACGATCGCAAAAATGCTATTCAGGTGACTATTCAAAATGATGATTCTTTATCGATTTGCTCATCTCGACTGAAATGAATAAAAAATAGAGACCATTTACCTGATTTCTGACTATAAATTAGAAATAGAAACAGATACAGAAAAAAAAAAACAGCAAACGATGAAACTGAGAAAATATGATTTTTCGATTGATATTGAACAAAAGTTCGATTCCAAGTAGTATCGACCATATGAAATCATATTGCATATATTGATCGCGCCAAAAATTCTATATAGTGAATATTGTACATGTGTTGTCCATTATTGCAATCGGCTCAACGGGTTTTCGGCATCATGTTCCAAGCACACACACACACATTCACATCAGAAAAAACATTTCACAAATGTTCGCCTGCCATCTTGCCTCGTTCATATTATCCTTCCTAAAAAGGATACACAAAAAAATATTAGAGAAAGAGAGACAGAGCGAGAAAACATGCGATGACTACGATTGAATTGCATTTTGTTGCGTTATTTTGCGCACAAGATGTGAAATACAAGGATGAAAAGTATGCACTAGCCAACAGCATGCAATTGAGTAGATAAGAAAATCCTCTTAGATCAGCAATAATGACGACCTGACCGACGTCGACTACGATGACTACAACGAAAACGACAACGACGACCACGACGACGACGTCGATGATGATGATGACGATTACGAAAATAAAAGGAGAACGAACACAACACATTCAAAACGTCAGAATCGATTTTTATGCGTTTTGTCTTCACGGAATTTTGACCAACTGCTCCGATCACTCTAACCCAATGTTTCTCTTCATATATTTTTTTCCTCTTCGCTTGATATTTCTATCCTTTTTCATCTTTTAATGTTTTGGCCTTTATTTCTATCTATTGTGTACATTATTTCATAATTTTTCGTTTCGTTTTTGCCCTTCCTCGGACACATGCAATCGGTTTTTCCGATTTTTCTTCATTTCATTCGCTTCTGGTTGCACTCTCTAATTTCAATTTGCCGTTTTTCTCTCTCTCTCTCTCTCTCTCTCTCTCTCTCTCTTCTCCTCTTTATTCTTCACCGTTTGAATTCGATACAAATACATAGAATGAGTGGAAAAAAAAAAATGTGCATGATTAGAACTGGTTGAGAAGCGTATTAAATTTACCTAGTTCAAACGACTGGTCGAAATTGCGTATATGTGTATATGCATGCAACTATAAACTGACCAAAGAAGGGTGCAAGAAGTTTCCGTTTCATTGGCAACAATTTCAAATCGAAAATGAACGCGAATATAAAATAAAATTAAGCACAATTATTATTCCCTTCTCTTATTCACAGCAACAACAGTTTGGCTTTGCTTCCATGAATTTTATGAACCAATACGGAATTCAAAATCAACTCATAAATGTGAAATTGTAACAATAGAAGACTAGCCAAAAATGGTTTGTTGTTTCCCTCGATTTTTTTATTTTGTTTTGTTTCATTCGATGAAACATCATTGATGCATCAAAAGGGGGGGGGGGGGATCTTTGGCCGAAAATGCATCGATGCATTGTTACATAAATTTTCAAATATTATCCTTTTATTCAAATTCAATATAAAATGGAAGTTTTAGTGGATAAAAAAAAAAGAGAAATAACCCTCGATTTATCGTTGCCCATGACAAACATTTATTGAAAACGTCTAATCATTCATTTTTCATTGAGTTTCTGTACTCAATTGATGATTCAATATTTATCTCATTCGTTTGAATCAATGGTTCATTCGATGGTTCAATGCAGAGAATTATCTTGTCTCAGTTTGCCAAAAAATCAAAAGTTTATTTGGGTGACAAACGATGACGTCAAATTGCAGGTATACAATCATGACTGAACAACATCCAAAACACATTTTATTTATCTAAGATATTTTGTGTGATTAGAAATCACAAAAGTGAAGGTGTCCATCGTTTTGACCGTTTATTTCTTTTCGTTTTTGTTGTTTTTCTTCTCTTTTTTACATTTTACTGCTTCAAATATTTCAAGTCAATATCAATTGCATTTTAATCAACAACAGGACCCATTTTTATTCAACCATCTCGAAACAAGACCCACACAACGTTAACCGATTGTTTTGTTTTAAATTTCGTTTTGTAATCAATACTTTGTCACATCCTTTTTTTTAAATTTGAACCCAAAAGTCAGTCTCTATGTATGTGCGTGTGTATATGTGTGTGCGTGTGTGTGTTTTTTTTTCGCATTGTCTTTAAATCAATGGACTCTTGCTGAGTGTTTGTTCTACAAAACAGAAAATCGTATTGAACATCAATAAAATCTGTAACTATTCATTATGATGATGCTGAGAATGGTTGATATTGTGTGCAATACGATTGAGTGAGTGGCAAAGAAAACTGGACCGAACCAAATCGCCAATAGTCAGTGGTTGCACAACTTCAATTCATGCCTTTTACTATTGTCTAGTCAATTTATCTATTTTTTTCTTTTGTTTTTTGTTCCCTTCGTTTTTCTCATATACGATAAAAAAAAAAAAAGAAGAAAAACAGATTGAAAACAACAACGAACAACGACAATGATCATCCTTTGAATGTTCAACTCTTCTGGTTGCTCATAAATTTCCAAATGCACATTATCGATTTTGAAAAGGGAAAAAAATGAACGAAAACGGAAACAAAAGGAAAAATTCCGTGAAATCCATATCAATGTTTCTTTTTTGTATCGAAATGGAATTCTTTACAAATTGCGAATGATGGCGACACACAGGCCAAACCAGACCCAAAACAGAATATGGTTTGGTGATTCAGACTAGAACATTTTCGGTGAGAATTTATTTTTTTTTTTTTTCAAAAAACACCAAATTTGATTTTCGGATTTAATTGTGAATTTGCTGATTCGGAAATCATTTTGCCAACGATTACATTTTTGGCCGTTCGAGTTTCGTTTGTGTTTTGATTGATTTTTAGTCGATTTTTAAGCTTGAAGTCAATTTTCTATTAAATTTTCCATTGAAAAAACAAAAATCCTTTCAAAATCATTTCATTTTCCATTCATAAAAATGCGTACTTGGTCCATTCGACTTATTAATTAGAAATTTAATTCCCCATAAAAATTGAATTTCAACAGATTAATCATTCTGTCAATGCGGAACAACACACACACACGCACTCAGTGTTTATTTACACTAAGTCAACGTAATAAAATCAATTTAGTCACTTGTGACTTATTTCGTTAATCATTCGATTGCATACTATTTTTAGTGATGATTCACATATTAAATAATATTTGATCGGATCTTGTCCATTAGTTTTCATTATCCTGGTTGGTTTGTCTGCAAGCAAATGTGCAAACAATTGAACTGTATCAGTTTACACTAAATGGTGTGTGTGTGTGTGTGTGTGTGTGTGTGTCTGTGCTTGTGTTGTATTGTGGAAAATGTTTTAGTTGTTGGTGGTGTTGTTTTTGTTCATTCAGCATCCAGTTGAAATGAATTTTTGATATCGAATGTAATTTTATTATGTATTCAATGCGTGGTTCGATATGGAGTCATCCATCTAATTTTCGACACTGTTTTGTGCGTGCGTATTTGCAGAGCGCAACCGTTTCATCTTCGTACTTTTCCTCTTTTCAAGTTGAACAAATTTGCTTCATCTCTCTTTCTCTTTTTTCTCTCTCTCTCTCTCTCTCTCTCTCCCTCTCTCTCTTTCTCTTCCTCTCTCACTCTCTCTTTCTCTTCCTCTCCCACTCTCTCTTTCTCTTTCTCTCTTACTCACTCAATCGCTCTGACACCAGCCTATCTCTCTCATACTCTCTCACGCAATCACATTGGTCGTCGTCAAATCCGGTCGGTAATTTCAATTGGCATTGAACATGGAAGTAACGACAAAATTTTATCATCATTTCCCACATCATATTGCGTTGTGTGTGAAACCTGTTTCACCGAATCGCCGAAATCATTTTCCGTTAATCATAAAAATCGTTTCATGTTTGATCGTCAAATTCACCAATAGAATGAAAGAGAAACCAAAAATGGGAAAGGAAAAAAGGCCGATTGAGAAAAGTAAAAATGAAAAAATAAGTCACAGCGATAAGTGTTTATCTTAAATTTTGGCCACTAATAAGTTTATACATTCAGGAAATCATAGAGTTTTGTCATATTTTTATGTTCTTCATTTTTTGAAATTCGGAACCAGGCCAAAAACCAAAAAGAGGAGAGAGAGAGAGAGAGAAAAAAAAGCCGAGTTTCATTTTTCAAATTTGTTGTTTGTTTCCATTTCGGGTGAAACATTTGTCAAAAATGAGAAAAAATCAAAATATAAGATGAAAAAGTGGTAGAAAAATAAACATGTTATTTTGTTTTTGTTCATTCATTCGTTCGTTCGTTTGTTGAGTGGGAACCAAATATATTCAATGAGTGGGTAGAAATATATATGCATTTCTCGCTAGATTCATCTCTATCGCAGTATTTGTGTCGTTTTATTTTCCAAAATCAAACGGAAATACCGATTTTGCCTTGGGATTATTATGCCATTTGCCTTGTTTATTTATGACCTGAACATACTTTTTTGTTTCGCCACTTTTATTGCATCCACTTCTCAAGTGGTAGATTTTATTTACTGTTCGGGTTATGTGAATTGCATGAATTTTTGCTCATTTTACATAAGGCAAATTCGTTTGATTTTTTTTTTTTTTCATTCAAAAGCTAGAAAATTACAAGTGTTTTTCTTCTTAAGATTTGTCACAAGTGTGACGAACAAACAAGCATAAACCGTTAAAAATGGCATTTTAAGAGAGATAGTATGATCTTTAAGAGAGCCAGAGACAGAAAGAGGGAGAGACAGACAGAGAGAGAGAGAGAGAGAGTGCTGTTTCAGAAAATGAAAAAGAGTATCATTTTTAAAAGAAATCCAGATTTCGGTAGCATTCTTCATTGCCACATGCTTTAATATTGAAAATTTGTCTAATTATGAGAGATTTTATTGAAATCAATCATTTGAAGGTGGGGAATTCAGCGACACGACCAACATTTCTAGTTCATCATTTCCTCTTTCCCATTTTGTTGAAATGAAACTAACAAATGCATGTAAATAAAACGACAAAAACTTGCTTTAAATTAAAAATCACAAAGAAAACTCGACCCATCTTCATGCGATTTAACATTTCTTTTTCAGTGAATGTGACTAAAGACTTTATCCATCGTCATTGATAGCACTGCACATGTGCATCGCAGCACATTAAACATTTTTCTATCTCACCTTGAGGCCAGTATTTTTATGTAAATTGAAAGCAGAGAAGACGAGGCGAGGCGAGGCGAGACGAGACGACAGAGAGAGAGAGAAAGAAAAAAAAAAAAAAAAGAACGTTACACATATAACGTGGCACATACCACAATGCCATCAATGCAAATCGTGCTATGCACCCTAACAACCGAATAATCATAATTATATTTCACAATTCATGTGTTTTAATTAACGAACTGTTTGTCTGGAGCGATATAACTACAAGTGACACACTGGTATTTCCGGTAGCTCGTTAACATTACTCCTCTTCATTACACCATACCCAATCACTACAAACATATACCAACACAAACATTAAGACGATTGATTAATTATCTAGCCAGCGTAATGCCAAATTATTAGGACGACAACAATGCACACAACTGAAAGACAAATACCGGTTTCCAAAGACATTATAAATTAATTTTGATCCTTGTAGTTTCAACCAATTTTCATATGTTCACCATATTCCTTGAACAAAAATATCCAATTTTTTTTTTTTTTTTTTTTTTTGGTTCCATCAAATCGCTTTTTTCCTTCCTTTTCGCTTCACAACGGACGACGTTTTTTTTTTTTCGCAGGATATTCAAATCACACATCTGGATGATAAACATTCAATCTCAGCACATAAAATTTACTTGTCTACGCGTGACTCTGTATGTGTGAGCCTTTTTTTTTTCTTATTTCGTGTGAACGAATCGCCGAATTACATCCTTTTTGCCTCTTTTTTTTTAACGAGTTCTTCGGTTAAATCGCCAAATACCAATTCGTGACTTTTTTTCTTCTGAATTTAGTCCCGGAGGTTTTTTTTTTCTCAACACATATGTGTGGCACTCGGGATCGATTACATCTTACATCTCTTTAATCATTCAAGATATTTTTTTTTTTGTTTTCTCTTTCATTGCGTTTCACACCATAAACAACAGAAAAAATCGTTTTAATTGCTGTTTTAAAATGAAATAAATTATTTCAATTTTTGAATAAAAAAAAAACGAACACACAGAATTTGTGGATCTTTTTTTCTCTCCAAATGTAGAAATATCTTCCGTTTGAAATATACATTTCAAATCACCTTTGATCGGTTTTTTTCTAGTTTTTTTTTCAGCTTTTTTTTTTTGGCAAGAAAATTCATTTTAAATTTGTTAAATCATCCAAACTATTCAATTCACATTTGATTCAATAACGATGAATACAAAACATTTTTTTACAACATTTTGACAAATGTTTGAAATTTTTTCAAGAAATGTTCGATTAGAATAATCATAATATCATTTAATTCTTTGGAATTTTTTGAAATTTCACAGACAAATTCGAAAAATGCACAACAAAAAAATGATGAATTTTAGAATAAAAACCTTTTTTTTTTTTTTTTGAGAAAATTTAAGGCATTTTGGGGAAAAATTGCAATTTTCAATTTACAAAAATTGAAATTTTTTTTTGATGATTTTTCAAAATTCTCAACATTGGGAACAATTGAAAAAATTTGAATTTTTGTTGGAGAAAAACAAAATTCAATTCCAAAATCTAAATGTTTTGAAAAAAAAATTGCGCATTTTTGAAAGCAAAATGAAAGCTGAATTACTTCCCCTAAAATTTGAATATGTGTAGAAAATTGTTGACTATCCTAACAGAGAATTACGGTTTTTATCGAGCAAGTTAAATTGACGATTGGTGATTGGTGATTGTATTGTGGTGATTTTCATTGCAATGAATCCGTTTGATATGCGAATTGGAAGTTTTTGGTAAAAATGTTTTCATATTGATTCATTGCTTGATGTTACGGCATAATGGATAATTGTATGCCTGTTATTGTTGTTGCTGCTGCTGCTGCTGCTGTGATACATTAATTTTGTTCAATTCTTTGGTCGGTCTTTCTCTTTTTCTCTTTTCTAATCTTCATATTCATGTTCAGTTTCAATGAAAATCATTTCGTTTTGCTCTAATATTACTTTGAAAGGAATCATCAATTTTCGCTTTCATTTTCCAAATGGTTGTTCGCTATTCTCACTCTTTTTTTTTTTTTTCTTTTTTTTTTGTCGGATTGTTGTGCTGACTGAAATATTCTCTTATTCTTACATCGACTTATCCCTTTTTGCGCTAACTATTTGTAGTCCATCCATCCATCCATCCATCCATCTATCCATCCATTCTATTATTTTCTCCTCGTTTTTCTATTTGACTCTTGGTTGAGAATTTGGATGGTTATTGTTTTGCTGTTCGATTGTATATTGGAACACATGCATTTTGTCGACATTTAAAGATTTATGTCCATCCTTTCGCAAGGCACATTAAATAATCTTTTTGGCTCGCATATGTATCGGCTTCGCAACATGAACAAATAGACACATGCATATCGATTATTTCTTTCTCTCTCTCTCTCTCTCTCTCTCTTGCTTGCTTTTGTTCCTCTCGTATTCGAATTGTTGGTTCCCTTCGAATATTGCCTCTTTCACATCACCCATTACAGCCCTATCAAAATGAATGGGTTTTTGTATTTTCTGTTTTTGCGCTCATTCGTATTTGGTCATTTTTTTTTCTCTTCTTCTTCTTCTTCTTCTTCTTTTTCATTCGCTGTTGTTCCCTTCACAAATGATCCGTGCACCTATTCAATATGTGTGTGCGCGCTCTGTATGTATGAGCGCATTTTTGTGTGTCCATTTCATAAATCATGTCCATTTGAAAGAGTATCCCATTCTTCTGTATGTATCGGCAAATGTTCGTCTGCTGTA